>BEXV01001932.1:35623-50835 GCA_003118195.1 Hemicentrotus pulcherrimus | reverse complement strand
TTCTTCTTCTTCTTTATGTACTGCTTCTCTTCTATGTTTATCCTCAACCTCATTATCCTCCTCTTCGTCACCTTCTTCTTCCTCTTCTTCATTCTTATTATAAATTATTTTTCTCTTCTCTGTTTACCATAAACGTCATCATCCTCCCCTTCATTATCGTCTTCTTCTTCTTCTATATTCTTCAATCAATTACTACCAGAACGTGACAAGCCTGCGAAGACCATTGCCACCAATACACAAATGCTCTCTTACTCTATCTCTCTCTCTCTCTTTCTCTCTCTCTCTCTCTCTCTCTCTCGATATCTTTCTCTCCTACCCTCTCTCTTCCTCAGACATACAAACTAAGTGAAGCCTTTGTATATGATTATTTTGATCAGTCATGGCATATTTATTTATTTTTCACATTTCAAAATATCGCTTTGCATATCCAAATTTGATCTTATATTGTTATTCAAGCACTCATAAATGAAGATAATAATGGTGATGATTAAAATCATATTCTATAAATACATTGTGTATCAGAGAATACGGGAATTTAAAACAGATACATATTATCATATGTAACTCTATTGAAAGAAAAATAAACGAGAAACGAGGCAATGTAGTGATGACAAATTTAGGGTTTTCGAGGTTTTTACAAACATACTACTTTGTCTTTCAACATAATGGTATTTTATGTATGTTTTTCATGTTTTCATCAATTGTGTTACACCATGTGTTAACATAACTATAAACAATAATTATATTTCAATTTTGACACATCAAAAAAGGATTCTATTTCGACTGTAATATTACAATAATCATATTTTGTTTTTCTGCCAAGGTAAAAATAGCAGTAGAAAATATTCTGAGTTGACAGCTGCACAAATCAGTATCAAATAAAATAAAATTGAAAGACATTGAAATACCTATTGTTCTAAAAAAGGAAGAAAGATAAGAAATATTGCCTAGGTAAAAAACCAAACTCTCAAAATCAAACTCCTTCATAGTTGGCCCCTGTACAAATAAATCATGTCCAATGTGAGACTGCTTAAACACAATCATTACATAAACGAGTTGAATAGCTTGGCTACAGCCAAAGATACCGACAGCTTCGAGACCGATAAACAACGAGATAGACAACCCACGAGATCCAACAGCCCACAAGACCGACAGCCTAGGGGACCTAACATTAAGAATACTAGACTAACAAGGCTTTTGCCGACTAATCTGAGTGTTCACTAAACCGTCTGACGGTGTCGGTCTGCTGGTCAGTATACACTGTAAAATAATCGCTCTGACCAACAGTCAAGGTTTCCATATTCATTCGCCGTTCATCCCTTTTTGATGGTGCAACGCTCTCTTGGTATTCGTCGTAAAGTTCATAATTATTGCTTCTTTACCCATCTCTAGACCAATCAGGTGAAAGCCTCTCGACCTTGCTAGCACAGGATGATGAATATTCATAAGTTCAGAATAAAACCAGTACTAATCAGGTTCTAATACTGTCTTCTCTGTTACACAGAACTGATGAGGTCATGATGATGTCACGTGACAGAATGTAGCCCCGGTCGTAAGCGGAGTGATATCAAACATGGCAAGAATGTGACTCGGTCATAAAACCTTCCAGCATAATTATCGCTGTTCATCTGTTTCATACATTTTGCTCATGTTGATGTATTCTAGGATTTCTGTAAAGAAAACATGAAAAACAAAAGAAACATGGTTATATTGAGTGTTCACAATTTTTGAAAACATTTTGAAAAATCAGATTGAATGAAAATCCATACATATTGTTGATTCATTGGATGATTTTGCTTCAAATATATATAATATATCACCAAAATGCATATTTTTTATATACTTTTATCAGGATGACTTTGCTTTAAAAACAGATGTTTGGATTCGCAAGATAGACAACAACATTATTTTGCTGATAGGTAGAATTATTTTTCCATCCTCCATTTACATCTAAAAGCGGCCATTTATAAATGCCTCATGTACACAGTGACCATTTTCCTGGTAATATTGGCTAGTTTGGCGGAAGATATTTGTCAATAATATCAGAGTCATCGTGTTATAATAAACAAGAGGAATGTATTTGTCGAAGGCTACTTACATCTTTCTTATGTTTCCTGTGTTTCTTCTTCTTCTTCTTCTCTGGTTCTGGGACGACGAGATCAGACCTGAGACCCTGAAGCTCCCTCAGCTTCCTCTCGTACTCATCCCTCTTTTGATACTCCCCTGGTGATAGTGAGATCTTTCCATTCTGAACCGGTCTGTCCTTTGAATCCCTTCGGCTTGACCTCTCACCCGAGCTAGGACCACCCTGTGGATAGCCATCCTGGTAGTGGGGAAGCGGAGAGTGTCCGTCGACGGGGTACATGGGTGGATAGGTGGGGTAGACTCCTGGATCACGCCCAGCACTAGGTCGGATGTAGCCTGCGATGGTCGGTAGGCCCTCATGATCACCATCACGCGTGCTTAGGGGGTTAGGTGCCCTAGAGGAATCATGCTCAAGGACCTTCGACTTATCCTTCTTGTGTTTCTTATCCTTCTTCTCCTTCTTGTCTGTCTTGTGCTTTCGGTGTTTCTTGTGTTTCTTCTTCTCGTCCACAGCCTCCATCGTGATGCCACCGTTCTGCATGGTGTCCATGTGAGTAGCTCCAATGAAGAAGTTCTTGTTAGGGATCTGTTTGGTCATACCATTAGCTTCAGCATCAGGGTGAACTAGAGGGAACAACAAGAAATACATAGACACATTATAAGTTTGTCATTGTCTCATGGAAAAATATACATGTATTTACATTTCGTGTGAATTCCTCCTTTAGTTGAATAGAAACAGTATATTTTTAAAAACAAAATTAGCTGAATGTACTTATTAAAGTGAAGGGTTATCGAAGATTGTGATTCTAAGTAGGCCGATGGCTTGTAGCACATTGTCCTATATCGTTCATATCAATAAACTAAATTTTAACCTGGCACTATTAATCTGAATACAGATTTTCTGTAAGAAAAGTAATTTTGTTAATTTCAGGAGAGGTATGTTTACTTTCCTAACAACTTAACTTACATGTAGGGCGCATCCCTAAAAAATTCTCAAACTGTTGACTTTAGTTTGACTTGTAACAATTAACATAGCACCTAGAACACCACTCTTGTCATGTAACTTAGGGGTGAAAGGCCGTCTGTACTAGTTTGGCTCATCAACTCAGCTCTCAATTAACATAAGAAAAAGAGGATCATGGGGGACCAATGGTCACCGATTACGCATTGATTTACATATAGAGGGAGCAAGTAGATACAAGAAGTACAGTGAGGCTTTAAGATAACTTACCTGTTCGGTTCTTCTTGTTCATTCTGTGACAGACCCACACGATGAATCCAATCACAATAGCCACAAAGATGATCGCAGCGATCAGACCAAGGGCAGCCAGCACATAGGTCGTCAAATTATCCTCTGTTAAAGAGAGAAATTAAAAAAAAAAAAAAAGTTAGCGTATTTAATCTTCAACAAATGAATTGCACTTTGCCCGACTATCAACAGAAGACCGTATTTGCATCAGATGAAACAAAAAGGCTTGAAGAATGATCTACATTTCAATGAATCGCTTAGATTCATGTTAAACTCGCAAAAACCTCCCGTCTAATTTATCACAATTAATGTTCCAACAGTCACATAGATGACGAAACACTCCAATCTGCTTAAGCAATTCACTCGCTGAGAGTATATACATTACCAGTAAGTTATTTCTGGTTTATATAGATTACAAATAGATATGGCTTATTAAACCTTGTAATTAATTTAACTGTGCTGTTTTGTATTGTTTAGAGATACACGTTATACTGTAAATCACACTTGTAACATAGGGTACATACCTTTAATAGTTAATACAATGTTGGTACGCCTTTGATCAATACGGTTGAATGCCTCACACTGCATGGTAGCGTCATCCATACTGAGTGTCGCACTTCCTATGGTCAGCGTAGATGAATCCTTTCCATTGGTCGTCTCAATGACAAACCTGAACAGAGAACCAATCAGAACATTCGTTATAGAAACATTGTAGTGTAAGAGCTTAGAGATGGCTTACATGATAATATATAGCAACGGAATGATACATCTTTAAAATTATTTACTCAGAACTCCCTGTTACTTGGAGGAGTACTTATTGTTGTTGTTCATTGATAAAAGTGTCTTTCAAAATACCCGGAATCAAAATGAAATAATGTCCCGATGTCAGAGCACCCCCGGTTCAGTGAATAAACGAAGGTTTTGTTACTGACCTGGCATCATTATTTCCAATCTCTGCTCCGTTATAGTACCATCTGTATCCCAGGACCACAGGATCACCTGAAGCACTGCATATGATCTCACCAGGTTTATCTTCCTCGATGGTAAGTCGGCTTGTATCAGTAGTAACATTGATGGTTGCAATCACTGGAAAGGACAAAAACAAATCACAAGAATTATATATTTTGACAGTATTTCATAACACACAATCGAGAAGACTTTCAAACAAATAAACCTACTTCAATGTCTATATTCTTTCGCCTATACTAAATGTGCAAATGTGCTAATTACCACGTAATGCGACCATGATTTCCATAGGAAAACATAATAATTAGGCTTTGCGATCCTGCTCGTACATCATGTGTAGAAACATTTTAGGGAATGCTTATTTAGTTGATGGTTCCAATAGCTGAAAAAGATTAACTAAATGATTGATTGATTGGTTGATAACTTACGAGTAAATTGTAGTGGCGGAAGTGAGCATTCCTTTGGCTCGCTATAAGCCGGGTGAGTAGACCTGCAGGTGTAGACGGCGCCACTCAGCTCCTTGGTCAATTCCAAAGTGACCGAATTGGTCGCGCTGGAATCATCTTCGGTCTGGTTACCCGAGAAGGTGTTGGCATCAAGATCATTAGACCAGGTCAGTGTGGGCTGGGGGGCTCCACCCGATGACTCGCATGTGATTGTCACGATATCTCCCTCGCTCAGGATCGTAGCGGGCGTCAAGGAACATTCAGGAGAGGTTGGGTTAGGCGCAATAGCAGCTAAAGAGGGTGAAATTAAACAAAAATGAATTGAATATAAAGTTGCATACTTTTTACATCAATTAGTCATCCTTCAAAGTTGTGTTGTCACGCCGGGATGTATGTTTCTGGGTGTGTGCGAGACGAAGTATTGCCGGTAAGTGCTATAAAAGTGTGCTAATGGTGATGATGATGATGATGATTTGCAACATTTGGATGTCGTTATTTTAAAAAGTATTCGTGATCCTTTCAATAAAGTCAATATGTTCACATTCGCCGAAATAGGTGAATTTTGAGGCATGAGTTGAATGATACATTCTATAGACTACATGTATGTTTATGTTTTGACATCATGATATATACCTTCCACTGTGAGGATTGCTGGCGATGAAGAAACAGGGGAATCCGTCTCCGACTGTGAGAGGACACAATAATAGGTTGCCTGGTCATTTTCTTCCACTCTACTGATTAAGTATTCATACTTGCCCTCTTCATCGTTGCCTAGGATAGATACACGACCGCTGAAAATAACAAAAGAGGGAAACAACGTTATTTCTCAAACACAATTTGCTTTCTATCTTTACAGTCATAAACAAAGAAATACAATCATATCCTCGTAGATGTTTAATAATACTCTATATTAACGAACTGGTCATGGGGAATTAGGGGTTTCCCAAAACGAAACCCTGAATACTAAAACTTAAAGACCGGTTGAGTTGTGGTCTGAAGCCTGCTGATATGTACCCCTCATCGGTCGCATCGAAATCCCTCAATGGAATGGTATACATGTAATTGGAAAGGAGTTGCTAGAATGCTTACCTCGTATCTCCATTGACAAGCTGTCTGTTCCTGCTGATCTGAACACCATCTTTAATCCACAGCACCGACCCTGATAGAGCAGACACGTAGCATACCATGGAAGCGGATGTACCAACTACAGCTGTCACGTCAGACGGTGGAATAACAATGCTCTGGACTTCACTTGCATCTCTTACAGTCAGCTCGGCGTTCTCTGACGCAATGGCGGGGCTGATGCCTGCAGCACTCACGCGACAGCTGTACGTCCCCATATCGCTTTCTTGAAGCAGAACGATCTGGAGGTTGTACTCGCCGTTCGATGCCGTACCGATGATGCTGTAACGGGTGAGAGAGGTGTCCGTGATCGCGGAGTCTTCACTGATGACGGAATCGTCTTTGAGCCACTCGACGACGCCCTCTTTGTTCTCGATGACGCATAGGAGAGTGGCGGAGTTACCGGTTAGGGCCGGTGTGTCGCTGGGTCCAGTGCTGAATGCCTGGACTGGAATCGCTGTGAAATACAAAATTTAAAATACCAAACATTATTATTGATTGCATGAAACTCGTTGAATACATGGTTATCATGAGCAATAAACTAGTTTCCAAAGCAGATACAACCTACAATAAAAAGATAATGTCAGTCTACATTGTAAACTGATTATTGATTTGTTTTACTTACGTTTAAAGGTAAAATTTGGTGTACATATCTTTCACTTCTTAAGAAGTGAGTTTACACGATAATACCAAGTCACAACACCAAGACCCCACCGACGACAGACCGAACGGAACATTATGTGACTTTGATTCGACAATAAACAGTCGGTTAAGGAATCAGCTTAGAGTCAGTTCGGCAATGCGACTGAGACATACAGATTGGATTGATAATGGTTCTTAGGTCGCCTTCAAAGATCCAACTTACGTGAAACGGTGAGTTGAGCTGCTGATGAGCTGAGAGCAGTGCTTGATCCTGCTGCTGATACTCTGCACATATAGCTTCCAGAGTCATTTTCAGTCAGGTTCCTGATGAGGAGATTAAAACTCCCGCTTGCGTCATCTCCTGTGATCTCGTAATCACCAGAGCCGACGATGTTTCGATCTACTGAGATTGGCGTATTACCGTCTTTAACCCACGTCAGAGTTCCCTCCTTGCCTGTTACTGAACAGAGGAGGATAACAGACTCCCCGATAGGACGGTCGTATGTGGGTTCGGGCTGGATTTGGAAGTCTTGCTGGGCAGAACCTAAGACAACAACGAAAACAAGAGTTATAACAAGTTTGAATTTAAATGGCGCCTGACCGGAATATGACTCCCCAAGTAGCGGAGAGTGTGCATTAGCATGCGCGGATGAGCAATGGAATCCAATGACCGGGTTAATAATAATTGCAATGTTAAACGCTCAGAACGAAGTTTCAAGCGCTATTTAAATGTGAGAATTATAATTCATAATTGAATTGGTAATGCTCTTCTTTTGAACTATCATTGTTAGAAGGACGTTAATGAAACATAATAGAACCGTTTGCCTCGAAGTCGTCAGATTAAGCCACAAAAATGAAGAGAAAGCCGAAATCGGACAAAATAAATGGAAACTAAAGGAAAAAAGTTGACCACTAAGGCAAGTCTGACTGCATAACTATAAGCACTGTGTTGCTTAATGAATGCATTTGCTAAATCATTCATTAGTGAGGCAATATATTTGAAGACGCATTTCATTTTCATTTCAATCGTGTCTTTTCATTGAAATAGGACAAGGTGGAATACACTCACCTTGATTAATGGAGAGGAGGATCATGGATACCACCGCTATCCCTCGTAACCACGGTAACCGCGTCATCATTGTCGAAACTAACGAATCCAACCAGAAAACTGTAGAGAAAAAGAATTTAAAAATAGACGCTTAGAAGTCATTGTGATGTAATTGATCTACTGCCTATATGAAGGATGCGACGTATCATGTTCCTATTCACATGTCACATGAAGGGGAGTATTATGCCTCAGGAAATACGATCAAAACCACAAATTTCTCAGATCAATAACCGCATTTAATGATTGAGAACAAATCGGAGATGAACAACAAAATTGTTTGCACCCGAGTCAACCAATAAAAAAAAAATATCGTTAACATCTACATCCGTGCATATAACTATATTAAATATTCTCAATGCATTATATAATGCTGTCCATTTTTTAATTATGTTCAAGGCCTCGCCATCGATATTTCGATAAAATGCTGAGGTGTGATCCATATATACCCGTATCGTCCCTAGAAAGAATAATGCTTTGGGTGGGTTACCATAGCAACGCGTTGGTAGGATCATCGAGCCAGTATTGAGGCATAGTCTGACACAAAGAAACCCGTTACAATTAGTCTCTGCTAATTCATCAATTAATCTAACTATTTTTAGGTTCGACTGTGGAATAGTATTTCAAAGTTCGATGGCGCTCACATTTCAAAATATGTGTATCGCTTGGTTTCAATGGCACAAAATGCACGAAACAATTAATAATATTGAATCTTTTTTTTCTCTGTTGTTTTCTCTAAATTGGCAGAAGCCTAATTGACCATTACTACAGTTTTCCGAAAGGCCGGAGGGAAAATTAATATGATCGAACAAGTCATGCCTCATTGGCTTGACATTGTCATTTTGTATATGCGTTAGTCCTGTATTATTGATGGGGTTATAATGATATGCTAATTGCATTTAGTCATTTAGTATACACTACTATATGTAATAAGCACTCTTTCAGTAATAAAATTGGAGTCGAAGGTGATTCTTTTTTGCATACACACACGAAATTTTGAACGACAAATTTTACATCATTTTCATTTTTTCAGTTATTCACTTTATGATGATAATGATAATAACAATAATAATAGCAATTACAATATAGTTTAGTTTAGTTTTCAGTTTAGTTTTTTATTTCATTTTTCCATTTTTTCTAGCATTATTGCAAACACAATACAAATCAATATGCAGTAAACAATAATTGTATAGTATACAACATGAATATACAAATCAATATACAGTAAGCAATGCAAAAGAATCATATCAAGCGTGACGAAAATACAAATCAATGACTAAAACATTATTCATAATTTGGATTATTAACGAAATACAGAGTTACCATGGAAAATAAATATTATGATTCTTAAAGTTTGTTTAAAGTTTTTTTTATCTATTATCATTTTTTAATTAAAATGGAGAAAATGGAGAGGTCCACTAAGAAGCAGGGCTTGTTTAGTGTGGATCCCTCAGAGAGTGAGTAAAATAGATCTCTTTAAAGATAGAAAATGAAATTAATTAGATGATGATGATGATGATGCTTATGATGATAAACATACAAAATAATAATTGTAATGATGATGATGGTGATAATAATCGAATTGAAGTTAACTGTTCTGAATGAAACTCTGAATAAGATATGTTGTTACTGTGCTGGCAAATCAAATAAATATAATCCGTAAATATGATATTGATTGAAACCACTGATCAACCTCAAGAAACATTTGCCTGATGAATCATAAATGAAAGCACGATTTAGAGAATATAGGAGATAATAACAACTATTATGCAGGGATGAGTCATAAGGGCGGTGCCTCTTTCTCAATAGGATCTTACAGGGGGGTAGCAACAGGCCCGGCGGACAAAAACTATCAGTGAATCATGATATTAGCGGTTTTCCACTTTATATTTCTCTTAAATTATACTCTTTTAGAAATCAGAAAAGTAGTCACTTTATTTCATAGTTTAACTTCAAATTACACTTTGGGTTATAATTACATGTACACATCGTTAGGAGATTTCACGTTGTGAGTTTGTATTTCCCCAAAACTACATGTAAGTGATCCTGATATGACTCCTAAAATAGTTGACTTTTCACTCTTGTAATTTTCAAAAATTTCTATTAACTTAATTAATGACGAGGTAATCTTTTATAATGATACCCTTTTACTTCAAAACACGCAGGGAACTGCAACGAGTTACAACTGAGAGCGTGCAAAACGGTGTGCTATGAATACGGAGTAGTGCGTGTTTATTGAGTGTCGGCATGGGGATCAAGTATGGAGCACCGGGTCGTCTTTTGTCCCATGTTTATAACCATTGGATTTATGTCCACACGTGGACCAGAACGGGAAACATTAAAAGTGCTGTTAAACCATGACAGCACATCCTAAATAGGTATAAATATGACTGATGAGATTGATAAACCGTTAACGCTGATTTTCTCTTATATTTTCTTTCGTTAAATATACGCTCAATGTACAGCAGAAGAGTAAGGGTAGAGCAATACTTGTAAACGGCATTGGAAATGTGTCAATGAATTCAACTATCAACTGGGGACATTAAGCAGCTTATCAACAGTACAACAATAACTTTGTTAATGATTTAGAATATAAAGACTTGGACCAAAATAGATAAATACCTAGATGGTTTAAACAATATATCAACAATACAAAAATAGCAATGATGGATTTATCAACAACATAAACAATGCAAACACGCACAACGGATATATAATTAAAATGATATGTCTGCATTTAATAAATTATATCAATTGCTGTGCAAAAGTACTCAGGAATAATATAAAATATAGCATACAAATGGAGCTTGGGTTTTTAAAGTCTAACAACAAAAAGTAAGTATGGAATGGCAGACGTGTAATGTCTGTGTGTTTATTTACATCATAAAACTTCATTAAAACTTAATGGAACGCAATAAGATTTTTGCTACATTTATAATCATCGTTAATAATGAACTCTATAAAGTGTAATCAATTGAAGAAATTACAAAACTAGGAGAAGGAAATAATTTCTTACGAAAAAGGGCACCGCCCCTAAATCCATGGACTCCGATTCAGTA
Source organism: Hemicentrotus pulcherrimus (assembly GCA_003118195.1). Classification (NCBI taxonomy): domain Eukaryota; kingdom Metazoa; phylum Echinodermata; class Echinoidea; order Camarodonta; family Strongylocentrotidae; genus Hemicentrotus; species Hemicentrotus pulcherrimus. The sequence continues at coordinate 40,161 of BEXV01001932.1, read as the reverse complement.
TGTGACTCTTATCGATTTGATCCATCCGGTTAACTTATCAAGAAGAATATTCAACACATGTTTTGTGGAAAACTTTGTTATCTAATATTTCATATAAACGAAGAGATTTATTACATTCCTCTGAACATAAAAAAGTCAAATAACCGACATGCTTACCTTGAGAAAGAACCAGTTCCCAGTCGACGAAAGGTGTAAGAATCCAACAAAAGTGTTCTAATAGAAATCGCTAATGGTTGATGATATCAAATTATCACTGGCAGCGATGAAGCTCTAGTTTCACTTGTATAATATAACCGTAGAATTAACCAGAATAATAACTCTCAGTGACAACACCAAGTAGTATATCCTGATATGAATGCTGTATTATAAATGTCCAATGACCATGTGTTTGGTCTCAGAGATAGAGAGATAAGATAAGAAGACGTGGTATATAATCGTGCTGAAACTGCGAGTATGAATATGAACCTCGGATTGGTAGGTCATTATACCAAACAGCGTTGTTGATGTGTGTTATTCGTTGAGACTTGAGAAAACAGTACGTCCTTGGCAACCGTTGTCAACCCGCCAAACAGTCCGCCATGGGCTGCATTACATTCAGTTAGTTTGGACTGGTTTCCTTTCATTGTCACCCCACGCATCAGTAAACCACTTCAATGTAGTGTGCAATGTGTGCGAGAAGAGTTACCAGTCTGTACCTTGCCGCTATTGTCATCTTCTAAAGATCTGGAGTGCTTGCTTAATCCAATTGTTATAGCCCTCGCACGTGCCATGCTTGAAAGGACAGTGCCCATTGGCTGTTTCCTTGGATATTGTGGGTAAACAAGGTTAATACCCGCCAATCATTAAGGCCGTACCAAAAGGAGATTTCTGTTACAAAGCGGCCATTTGACTGACCAGCTTAGTTATTTAGTACTATGAAAGGATTCGCTTTACTGCTTGAAGCGACATTAACTAAAGAAATTCCCTGTCGTTAAAAAAAGGAAACCTATTGATATGCATGCCGTGCGGTGTTTAGAAAAGAAGTTGAGTCTGAGACCATTGTAGTAGGTTTAGGCTGAGACCATGAATCGGTCGATTTAGATTTCCAAACACACCCCATGAAGAGCCGTAGTCAGTTTCCTTTCTTCTCGTCGTTAGAGGTGTCAATCCGAGACATTTAAAACCTTTGTTTGTGTTACCAAGAACATGATAAAGCTTATAGGATGACTGATGCCGAGGAGGAATTACACATGGCTTGCGTTCCATCAATTTTTATGTGCGTTAGGTCACATTTTGATCAGACGATTTCTTGAATTGAATTGAATGTTACATTTGTTTATCGCACATATTTACCTAAACTGGCATCCAAGTCGCCCCCTAACAAAATATTGATATTACAGGATAATTCAGAATTGAGTAAAAATCGACAAAATGACAAAGAAGTTAACAAACTAATCGGATGTAAAGCAGACATTTTCCCCCCACTGAAATGATTTTTAAAAATAAAGTTGAATTCTGATCCGGGATTGGGTTACAAAAGAAACTGCCTGGTAGCAATTAGGAAAAAGGGATAATGTACTTGAAATAAGAAATTGTTTAGGCCCATGCTACAAAAAACACGTGTACAGCACACATAACTTGGTATGTGGGACTATATGACATGAATGATTGGTTCACACTTCAACTGTTTCTTGTCACTTTCCAAAAATAGCGGCATTTCAAGAGCAATTATTTTCAAGGGACAACATTTCTATATGAAATTCTTCAAACTGACATTAAAAAGAGAAAGAGAACACTTATTTTGTTTCCACTTTATACATCTACACATTGTAATTCTCGCATGTTTGCAGGAGTGCGATTTTATATTGAAATAGAGCTTTTTATTTTATTCATCTATCAGTCGAGTTTAATGTTAAATAAATACAAGAGTAAAATTAAATTAAAGGATGAAAACAAAATAAAATGATAATAATTTGACAGGATGACCAATGAAAAATTAAAAAGCTTAAATTTACAATAGGGTTCATTTTCTTAGTCAGTATTGATTATTTCTTGATTTAAAGATATATATATTTATTTACTGTAAAAATCACAAAATATAAGCATAAACAAGTTAAACTTTAAAATGATTTGAGAACAACAACAACAACAACAAGATATAGGCCGGTAGTGATCAAATTGCGGTTTAAGGGTTTTGGCTGCGGTTTCATACCGGCAAAATTTGTATCATCACGCATTAGTCAAAACATATTCTTTCACATAATTTGTAATACGAGCTTCCATTTCATTGTTGAGAGGGGGGCGTTTCCAAAAATGGTCTATACTTTTAAATACAAATAACATTATTTAGAGTAGGCCTTCTCAACTAGTTTATTAGAAGTGCCAAAACGAAAAGAATTTTTAGTTGAAGTGCCAACCTGTATGTTTGATTTTGCTGCGAGTGAGCGTAGCAACCGGGGGGTGCAAGGGGCGGAGCCCCCTGAAATTGATTTTTTTAGGGCTTTCTAAAGGCCCAGATGTGGCATTTTAACACCCTTTTTTAAATATTCCATAATATATCAATCATTATCAGTTATTTCGGTGCAATAAACACGGGAATTTTCCAAATTAAGTGAAATTAACCAGACAGAAACAAGATGTTTCCAGAGTTTGGCAATGTTAAAATTGGTAGAACATCGTAAGCTCATTGTCGTTTAGAGCTCTGGATAGTTTAAGAGTCGTATAGTACAAAAAGGTTAAATTAACCTTTTTTTCCTGTTTGTTAAGCAGACATTTTGGGTTCAAGTTCGACTGGGTCTTTTTGATTTTGCTGAGTTTTTAATTCTAATATACAATTTTTATATATGTTTGTTGGGGGGGGGGGGCTTTTTTTGCAACAGTCGCGCGACACTCCGACTGAACGCAAGCCCCACAAGTGGCGCGCGCGCCGCCAGTTGAGAATGCCTGATTTAGAGCTGTTAAAATGGTATAACAAATTCTGTTTGATCACGTGGTTATGACGAATTATACACCGCAGCTCTATAGAACACAGGCATGCTCCCTAGGGGGTATGCTGAGGTGGGGTGACGGATACTCGGAGCATTGACAGAATCAATTACATTAGTAGCGCTAAGTACATCATAAAGGCTATGTCTCTTATGATGTTATCATCTGGATAAACATAGTCACCCAGTCCACCGGGATTCACGTGATATTTGTAAAGTCGACATAATTATGTTCTACTTTTTAAATTGTTCAAGTGCATATTATAGTCTGGGAACCTGTCCCAAAATTGTCGCCTCCCTTTTCCACCATGCGATTTGACCCCTCAAAGTATGCTCGGACCATCTAACTCATTGGCCAAAATAAAGGTTGTCAGTCTGACCGTTACTGTCGGTCGACCCTCGAAACGGCGGGATATAGGCCTCTAGATTGCCTGAAAAGTCGACACAAGCGTGGAGCAACTTTCCGTGCAATCTCCAGGAGTATTATGATGGTGCACGTCTCATGAGATCGACAGAGCAGATTACTATTATATGGGACGTCTACAATTTCAAACAATTCAAAACCCGAAACAAACTTTCATTTTTCCTTTGTTCTTTTCTTTCGATGTGAACATACAGGTTGAATAGACGCCGTCGTGATTGATGGCTAATTACGTGTTATAAACTCAGCACTTTGGCTGAGACACTTATGGTACGTTTACTTTTCGAACAATACAGAACCAAAAAATAAACATTTATTCTTCCTTTATTCAATTTCTTCGATGAACAGGATGAATATACAGGCTGAGAAAAGAATAGCAAACATTCCCAATGCGATACTGAATGGCTGGCTGAGTACCATGGAAACCTCAGCTATTGTTTGCGTCTGCCTGCCTGGCTCTACTTTTTTTCCTTTCTTTTTGAATGGGCGAACCTAACTTCGTAATATGATACCTTTGTGTAAGCAGAAAAATGAGAGAAACAGAATGGTAAAGGTCTGACCCAAAATCGGGTCAATAATAAGATAATTATGAATGTTAGAAATAATAAGATCAATAGCTATATCCGTGGATTATGACGTAGTGACGGACAACTCTTCCATTTGTAATGTACACTAATATAAACCTCTGTTTTCCTCTAAGCGTTTTTTCCCTTGGACCCTTCTCAAAGTATAAAATATTATTATACCATTATAAAAGAGACCCTTCTGAGTCATATATTTTGCATGGGTAGAATATAAAAAGTCAACCTTAACACAAAACATGCTTTGCATTCTATACGTTGAGGGTTTAGGAGCATGAAGTCAACAAACTATAACCTCGTGCATATTGTCGAGCTTGGGATCCGTGCCATGTAAAACGATGTCGTGAAATAAAATGACTTTGATGAATTGGGCATTCATAGTCATTTCATTCTCACATAATAACAATGGCGGATAGAGAACATCTGAAAAGGGAACACCTGAACGAAAATTGTAGACAAATAAGTTCGCATGTTCAACGAACCTCCTTTCCCATTACAAAAAACGTAATGCGGATCCTGTCATGCCGATGAATCCCATGGAATATCCTTCTCTTTCTCTCTCTCTCTCTCTCT
>BEXV01001931.1:19963-47192 GCA_003118195.1 Hemicentrotus pulcherrimus | reverse complement strand
AGGCACTACCGGGGATTGAACCTACAACCTTCACATTTCAAGTCAAGTGCTATAAACCACTGGACTACAACACGTCTACACTTTTAAAAAAATTCTTCCAATTGATTGGCTAACAGTTAAGAAGGATAAAGGAATCAAATGAAAACATGAAACCAGGGCCCTGTTTCATACACGTGTTATCAATAACAATTAAGTTACAATTACTGTTATAAGCTACTGGTACCGTGGAATTTCATTGGCCGAGTGCAAATTTGTCATCGAAAGTTTGCAAGTTACACATGTATGTACACTTGTACACTATGTAGAGTTAACTCATTTTTATTTAGAACTAATCAATTATTTTGTCAATTGTTTTGATCAGATCATCAGCGAAAGACAAGCCAAGGCTGAAAAGGTTAGGGATCACTCATGTTCTTAACTGCGCTCATGGTAGAAAGTTCTTTCATGTGGATACCGATCAGAAGTTTTATGATGTAAGTATATACCAAATTGGCAACACCATGCAATAAATCTCCATCTAAGCTGTTATTATTGTGGTGATGGGTCCAGGCCTTAACTTTCAATATGTTTAGGGCAAGGCCACTTTTCTGAAGGGCACATTCCTTTGTTACAGCACAAATAGGAAGAATTGGAAAGGACAAATCTCCAAGATTAATTTAAGCCCTGTGGGTCAAAACATGCTAATTAATTATTGATATGCCACACAGACATTTTCCCTGTTCCACATTGCATTTATCATGGGATTGATAAACAAAAGGCTTTAATATTATCCAACTGTTTCCAATGCAAGGATGCCGGTGTTAATACGGTTGTCATGGATCTAATCAAACTGGAAATATTAGAAGCAGTGTACTACTGTGTATTTCAAAGACGCTTTGATTATCATGACTTTCTGTTTTTCTTCCTTCCGTGCAGGAATTGAATATCAAGTTTCTAGGTCTGGGCGTATCAGACTTTCCACAGTCAAACATCAAACAACATTTCGATACAGCTTTCAAGTTCATGGATGAGGCGTTACAACACGAAAACGGTAAGCAAAGACAAAGCTGTTTAAAGTTCAGTGTTGAAGTTATTATTACAAGCTACATGTTTTAAAAAAAATTGAGTACTGAGCAATACATGCTGATCCCATGTGTTGCCAAGGCAGCAATTATTGCACGCTTTCTTTTGTATGGGACAGGGTTGCAAGAAGGTTGTACTTTATACGTTATAAAGTACTTGGTTATTTGGTTCCAGACTTAAAGTTCAGCATTGGGTAAGGTGTATGAAATTACCGGTGAGCAATCGACCGATTTCATACTAACATATTCAGAATTAAACAAAGGTGTTTTTGACAACCAAAAAGCTTGCCTAAGCCTTGCTTGGCATAGCAACAAGCAACGTATGTAGACTGGATTCGGAGTATTGTACTTTGTAGTTCATTCATTAATAACAGGTTATACAACACCTACGTGAATCTTTGTCATTTAATTGGAGGATTGTTGGTCGCATGATACACAATAGATGTTATATTGCACAGGTGTGCATTTTTGGTCATATGCGCAGTGCATTTATGGTTGCAGACTGCGTACCTCTCTGCCGTGCGCGTATCCCTGTGTGTATCTGACGCGAAGGCAATCTAAATGTAATCGAGAAGGCTTGACTTTCACTTAAATTCATCTTTAATATAAAGATTGAAGCATAATTTGTTCATTAACATTCTATCAGATTTTCTTTGATGTTGTATGAAACAAACAATAAATGTTTTTCATTTGTTTAAAAGTGTAAATATTTTCATTCGTTGAAAGGTTAACGTTAATTCTATTCAACTCATGAAAATATTCGCTCTATTGAACTCATAACAATTATTTGTTTATTAATGGTATAATTGCTAGGTTCAGGAATTTTGAATAATATGCGTGTATCCCTGTGTGTATCTGACGCGAAGGCAATCTAAATGTAATCGAGATCAAGGCTTGACTTTCACTTAAATTTATCTTTAATATAAAGATTGAAGCATAATTTGTTAATAAACATTCTATCAGATTTTCTTTGATGTTGTATAAAACAAACAATAAATGTTTTTCATTTGTTTAAACGTGTAAATATTTTCATTCGTTGAAAGGTTAACGTTAATTGTATTCAACTCATGAAAATATTCGCACTATTGAACTCATAACAATTATTTGTTTATTAATGGTATAATTGCTAGGTTCATGAATTTTGAATAATATGCTAGTAAACTGGTATATTACTGTCTATCTTCCCCTTCCCTCTCTCTCTTCTCTCTTTTGCTCCCCCTCTCCCTTTCTCTCTTTCTCTCTCTCTCCTGATCTCCATCTGTCCCCCTCTCTTTCTCTCTTTATTCCCCCTTTTCTCTCTCACTTTCTCACTCTCTTTTCCTGTCATCTTTATGAAGTTCTTTTGCAGTGCTCAGAAACGGTGTATTCATGTTAAGTATCTCTTTATATCTTATCTCTTAACAGGTAAGGCGTTATAGTTCAGAAACAGTGTATTACATGTTAGGAATGTATCTCTCCATGTCTCATCTCTTTAAGGAACAAGTTAGTGATGTATCTCTCCATGTCTCGTCTCTTTAATGAACATGTTAGTGATGTATCTCTTCATGTCTCCTCTCTTATCAGGTAAGGTGTTAGTCCATTGTGTGCAGGGATACAGCCGATCAGCTACGATAGCCATAGCCTACCTCATGGTCAGACGGAACATGACTGCTCAGCAAGCAGCTACGACGGTCAGGGAGAAGAGAGAGATTGGACCCAACAAAGGATTCTTGCAGCAGCTTTGTGATCTCAATGAGGAGTTACATAGAAACAAAAAGGAGGGTGAAACCAAAGTAGCTTTGTGATGTCATTGAACATCGGCAGAGAACGGAGCAGCTTTGAGATCTTCATGGAGATCTGCAAGATAGACTGTGAAGAGAGTGAGAGAGAGGGAGAGGGAGAGAGAGAAAAATAATAATAGTATTTAATTTTTATATAGCGCTTAATACAAATGTTTCTAAGCGCTTTACAAATATACTATTACCCTGGTCATTGGATTCAGTGCTTGCCCGCACACACTGTGTGCACAATCTCCACTCCCTGGGGAGCATTCCAGCCGGGCGTTACTTGAGGCTCGCAAGCTGTTTGACCAACAATGACGGTCGCATCCTATCGGGTACCCATTTAACACCTGGGTGGAGAGTAGCAAGTGCAGGTTAATATCTTGCCAAAGGATATTAGTAGAGAAAGAGACAGAGAGAGGGAGGGGGAGGGGTAGAAAGTGGGAGGGAGGAAGAGAATATGTCTTGTGATTTAACTGGAGATGTGTAGAGAAGGAAACAGCTTTGTGATCTCAGTAAAGAACTAGATGCAAAGGAACAAACAGACTAGATCACCAATATTGGTCCGACTCTACCATCAGTACAATGTAGGAAGAGAAAATTGAAGTTAGAAATTGACGATGGACTTTAATTTGGCTTCAAGCTGAACTTATATTAGCTTTTGATGTGATGGTGTCAGGAATATGTGGCAAACAGACTAGATATTTTCAATCATACATTACCCCACTAAGAAATATGTACATGTATATTATGATCAGTACGAATCTAGCATTCTAAAGACAATATTAATTAGGCCTGTTATTTGGTAGAGGTGTTGGGGTCGAGGGGATATGTCATTTGACAGTGGAGCGCAAGGTCCATGGTTCGAGGCCTGCTGCTGTACTAATGTCCATTTGCAAGACATTAATTTACATTTGCCACACTCGACCCAGGTGAAGTAAATGGGTACCTGGTTGGATTATTCCTTGAAATGCACTGTGCACTGATTACAGCTACCGAAGCTAAAGCTAGGCTAATAATTTCCAAAGCTCTTTGGAAGCTCTAAATGATGTTTTATAATGTGATATGGTCTATACAAGAACTGAATATTATTATGATAAATGTACCATACATGTATTTAAAGTCATGACAATTTTCAAGAAACAAATTCTTGAGAAACTTGAAGACTTTCTTTGGCATCTTTTCTCACTTTAGCTTTATACAAAGAAACAAATGAGGGGCAGACACATAATTCAGTTTGTTTTTAAAGGTGAATTTTTAAAATAATGTATGGTTTGTAACTCACTTCATTCCTCTTTGCTATGCTCATGTACCCTCATGTTGAATGACTAAAGTAAGTTTGATTTTTGACTTGTTTGCCTGGTAGAAATGCACACATACACATGGCACCATTTGACAAAATACATTGTCTACATCTTTGAACGTGCGATGATAAGAAATGTTCACTTATCCCAGTATACGTGGTCTTTGAGAGCCAGAAGAGCATTAATCTATGTTGAAGTGAAATCCAATCTAAACAAGCAACTCTACTCTATTAAAGAGGAAGTAGAAAAATCAGACAAGCAGAGTGGTGAAAGTTTGAATTATATCTGACATTAAAATTAAAAAGTTATGAACTTTTGAAGGTTTTAATCACTATAATTATGTAGGCCTTTATGGGCACTTTCAATTGCCTTGATCAGTAATGTCACTGTGACAAAGATTACAACTACTTTCTCATTCATTTTATTCCACAGAATGGTTAAATTTCATTTTTTCCAAATGTATGATTCAGGTGGATCATTTCTTTTAGAGGACCTGTAATAATATGCCATCTGTAATGAGCTCACCAAGGAGAAAAAAAGAGAAATGTGTTAAAGACAAACTACCTCACAATTCACTGACCAAATAGGCCAATTTGAGATTTCCCATGGATTTGGATAGTGATCTCATATTTCAAACATTCATAACTCCCTTATTATCGGTCTGATTTATTTCAAACTTTTGTCATTCTGTTTTTCTTTTTCTTCTGCGTCCACCCCAATGAACTTATTACAAAGTTTGGATTGCCCTTTGATAGTATGTAGTATGATATAACACCCATCTATGAGGTCTAGCTCCAAGCTGATGTTATTCTTAATCAAAATGCTAAAATAGGTGCATTATTTTGTATCAAGTGTTTTACTGGTGTCACTTCTAATTTATTGTACCGGTAGACCATTTAGAACATTTTACATGTACATGTATTACGGAGGTAGTTTTTAAGGGATAAGGACTTGTACGTCTGTCGGATTCAAAAGGGTGTCATTTTACACAGAGGTGCATCATTTACATGTTTTGCACAATATATAGAAAATTCCTTTTTTAAACGTGTGATTTTTTTTTTTTTTTTATAAATATGGCATTTTAATGGATGAGGATGATGTTCCATCTGTATGGAGCAAGAACAGTGCTATCAAATCATTCTACTTGTACCCAGAGTTGGTGGATGGCCGTTCAGTCTACAACAAGTTCGTCTGCTACCCAATAAGTCTATTCCCATAAGGTCTACATGCAGCCGTCTAATAATCATTTGATGATTATTATTATTATTCATGATTAAATGATTAATAGACCTTATGGGTAGTACACAAAACGGGCATGGGCAAACTGGGAATTAGACTAAATGAGCAATACAGGTAGACCAAATGGATATTAGACCAAATTAGACCAAGTGACTATTAGCCTAAATGATCATACGACCAAATGATAAGTAGACAAAATGATTATTAGATAATGTGGATAGCAGATAGGCCGGAAGTAGACCATATAAAAATGACCACTTGGGTATAGTAGACGAATCAGTTGTAGACCAAAGGGCGCTACAAGCCCACAGAGTTGTAACAACCCACTGGCTCTTAACACATCCAATCTAGAATACACTGTAGGCCTAGTTATTGTACAGTGAAATCGGTCTATAAAGACCATCCAAGGGAGACAAGAAAAGTGGTCTTTATAGACAGGTGGTCTTTATGAACAGGTTCCTTTAGTACAATGGGAAACCATTTTCAAGGGAAACAACAAATGTGGTCTTTGTAGACAGGTGGTCTTTATGAACAGGTTCCTTTAGTACATGTTTCAATGGGAAAACATTTTCAAGGGAAACAACAAATGTGGTCTTTGTAGACAGGTGGTCTTTCTATACAGGTGGTCACTAAATCAGGTTTCATTGTGTATATGTAGAGTGAGGTAGGTGTATGGACTCTGAATCAGGTATTGGACTGAAGTACTTACATGGCTGTCTATCTTTCTCAAGGCTTGAAGTAAAAAAAGAATATTTTTTTATACAGAATTATGTATATGTTTGCGAATTAAGATATAATGGTATTTATGAATTTGATCTTTCAGAATATAGGATATATATTTAGTCGAAATTGAAACTTTTGTCTTTTGATAAGACATTTTATTTGATGTTGTCTCTCACTACACAGGTCAATATACGTGGTATAGTGGAAAGACGTTATAACACGGACATCAGGGCCAGAGAAATGACTTTGTTTTATTAGATATCTTGTTATATTAGGGTAAATAAAAGAAGATAATATGAAGAGCAGACATCAGTAGAATTAGCTTGTTACATCAATTATCTTATCAGAGCTCTTTATAACAAGTTTCCACTGTCTGAGGATACATTTTGTGTACCGGTAGTTCTTCATACCTAGTATGTGTATAGGTGGTCAGGGGAGCAAGACATAAGGGACTTTAAGATTTGCACGTCAACATTTCCACTACGTGTGACGTCTTTTTAAGGCACTGGCAGTGCCTTATATATCAGGACATCGCAATGCCTGAAAAGAAGGTCACACGTAGCAGTCCACTATGTCGACGTGCAAAGAAACAGCCATTGATTTGTTCTATGTACATGTTGCCGATATGCTATATTTCATGTACTCGGTCGATAGTGATTATCACTTTTTATACCCTTTTTATTGCTTAGATCATGTGTTGATTTTAATTGTTTGTATCTATTCTCGTTATTAGTTATGTAGTGACTGGAGTGTAATATAATTCAGTATAAGTTAAAGGTAATTATAGGTTATGGAAGGGAGGGGAGCAATAACCACACCGCGCAACTCGATCCCCCTTTAAAACTAATTGTGCTGTACCAGATAGATGCCCCCACCCCTTTCTTGTGTTGTACACCATGTTATATTTTAACTGAGAGACACCTGTTTAAAAGGGATGATAAAGTAATGTTGTTTTAGAGAAGAATAATATTTGTGAAATTGATAGTGTGTTGACCACATTAAAGACAATTATATGGAAGTTTTTGTTTTCCCCTTCTTTTCTCTTTTCTTTTTTCCAATGGACCCAGAATGTCATATCATGACAAATGGACCTGACATATCAACTTTGTAGAATATTATCTTTTGAGTCACAGTATCCACTAGTCACTATTATCCTAAATGCAGGCCTACTCTCTAACTCTTATCTCTCTCTGTATCACTCTCTCTCCCCTGCTCCCTATCTCATCACTCTCTCTCTCTCTCTCTCCCGTACTTTCTATCCCACTCTTTCTCTATCAATCTCTCTCTACTACTCTCTTTCCCTCTCTCCCCTACTTTCTATCCCTCTCTCCCCTACTTTCTATCCCTCTCTCCCCATCTCTCTATCCATATCTCCCTCCCCATCTCTCTCTCTCTATCAATCTCTCTCTCCTACTCTATATCCCCATCCCTCTCTCTCTCTCTCTCTCTTCATCTCTGCTTGTTTGTCTCCCTTTCTCAAACACTTTATTTCAATTCCTATTGTTACACATAAATAGGCTGTTAATGGTCTTCAATACAATTTTTTTCCTTCTCATTTATCTTGAATTTATTCACAAGAGAAGAAGCAAATTGTTAAGATCATCTACAAATCTGATATAATCATGTTAGGGGGTTAGCAAAGATGTCTTTAAAAAATTTTAAAAAAACTTCAATTCAAATATAATGGAAATGATTTTAGCACTTGTGGAAGAGCAAGATATTTACAATTCTAAATCATGGTTGTTTTTAAATTATTAGTTCTTCTCTTTTTTGTTTTCTTTTGGAGTAAACAACAAGTACAGGTATTGTAACACTTTGTTTAATTCAACTTTGGTCTTGGTTTCCTTCATTTACGACTCATGATAACACTATCATAAGGTAAATTATGAACATGAACATTTCTGCATTGCGGCAATTACAAGGGACTTGGTAATAAGGATTAATTCCTTACCAAAGAGTACTAGCACATCAACTTACTTTCAAACCCAAAGTACCCCTGTACCATACAAAGAGATTGAATAAAGGGCATAATACATTGGACTTGTTTATATAAATATACTTGCATACATCTCTGACCAGGTGGCTTACAGCGAATCATCGTGTCGGAGTCGGTTGGTCACATTACCTGACCTAATTAATTCACAAGATGTCAGGAGTAATATGTGTGAAATAACCCCCTCTCATCTACAACTGGTCTGGGCTAATTTACCCCACTCTTTGTGAAGACCCCAAGGCAAATCTATGAAATGGTGCATCCTCAAGGTGCGCCTTCACACGTTCTTCCGTTTGACGCCCTTTAAACGCGACCAACCGACTGGAAGCGATGACCCCATGATTCAAAGTAAGCCAAGTAGGCAACCCTGCACATTTCTGCATGTTTATTGCACATAGCTACATGTAGAAGAATACGTTCAGGACCTTTCTTGCGCACGGTTGCCATTCAATAGGTTGACTAACACATCAAATTTTATGGATGTTTCTTTCCTGGGGACCTAGTGATGAGATATTCAATATTGAATATATATTAATAACAAGTAAATTAAATATGTGATATTTAATTGACTTGTTATTAATGAATAAACTACCATTCTTGGAATCCAGGCTGCATACACATTACTTTTTGCTATATCGGACAAGCCTCGGGCAAGCTTTCAGCAGGTTGTAACGAACAGACTTTGTTTAAAAAGTATGCACAAATTTTGAATATGTGTTACTAAACCGGGTTAACATCATGGCAGTTCTCTTATGGCTGATTACTGTGTTGTATCTGAACTAGCCTTTAGTCAGCAATTGCTATGAAATAGAGATGTGGTCCATTCGCGAACGCGAGCAAGTTTGGTGTTAGGCTCACCATGTAACACCAAACACCCCACCTGTTGGCTTTATGAGGGAGTTTCATTTGCTTGAATGTGGTCTCTTCTACAAGTGTTGTTTTATCTAGTGTATACCTAGTCAACCTCAATACACCTAGCCAGCAGCCTAGTCTGGCGACCAACACTCTATCTTGGTCATCTACTGCAGCAAACATGTAGTCGTGATAGCCAGTAGATTCTATAGAGCTACCTTCATGACCAGATTGATCAAACACGGAAACTGTGCTCGGTTGAATACACGTATTGGTGACCATGACACCCGTCGATGTAACGCATATCTGTAATGGCTTAGTACGGCCAGTAGACACTTTAACTTTATTTGCGTATGTACTATTGAAGATGAAAATATCGGGGTTACCATTTACAGCGTAAATATTACCTTGGCTGTCTGAGCATAGCCGTAGATATCGAGTACTCTCTGTGACGGTGCAATGCATACCGTTACCTACACCGAGCATACCGTAGACCCGGCATGTATTATCACAAGACATAGCGGTTCTACCGTCAGACAGACAGGCGATACCCCAGATGTGACCTACGTCAGTCTTGAGATGCTGCTTCTGGTTGCCCGACAAGGAAAAGCAATCAGAACCCTTCCTGTTCCCCCCGTACCCTACCACCACAGCGTCCTGGGATAGTGCTGCCATGCCAAACAGGTTGTCCGGTAAATCAACTTTTTTAACGATGGTCAGAGAACCATTTTGTACTGCAGGTGGAATGTCTACACCCTGATCATTCCCTTGTACTTGCAACTCTTCTGTTCCATTAGCTGATCCATTAGCAACGATCGGCACATGTTGGACATTCTGTGCATCTGTGATGATTGGCACACTTTGGATGTTCCCTGTATCAGCAATGACCGGCACACGTTGGACGTTCTGTGCCGATGTCTTTCCTTCCATCTCCACATGACCCAGGTCAAGCAGCCCCTTCTTACTGGGAAGAAACTGGGCATTCTCTGCTGCTTGCAGTCGCGACATGGCTCCCTCAACACTTGTATTCTTCAGTGAGTTTTCAAGATCAATACAATTCAAACGAAGTTCTATAAGAGTACTGTCCTTTACATCCTTTGTCATGTTGGGTTTTAATTTAGCATCGGATCTCTCTATGTTCTTGATCAATTCTTTCTGATCAGCAATACAGCTTTCCAATTGCTTGCCTGCTTCCTCCCGTATATCATTGACCTCCTCCATAAGCTTCTTCTCATTTTCCTGGAGCAGTGTTATTTTCTTGGCAAATGCATCTCTAATGCTGCATTCCAATTCTCCAAGATGAGCGTTAATGTTCCTTCTTCGTCGCTCGGCATTTTTCACAAACTGTTTGGCTTTGGTTTTCCTAATTTTACTCTCTTGACTCAGAGTGACTTTTTTCTTTCTCAGCTCCTCTTCCAGATCTTCTTTTTTTGCTATCCTGTGACTTTGATGGCTTGCTATGAAGCACGTAATACAGATAAATACCTCACATACTTCACAGAAAATGTTCTTGCGCTCTGTCTTGTGCAGGACACAGGAGTCAGGTAACAGATACTCATCGTGAAGATTATCCTGCAGGCCTTGCAATGAAAAGTTTGGTGGGAGTCCAGCAATCCTATCTTGACCCAGCTTGGTGCGTTTTTTACATACATAGCACTCCACATAATTTAAACCTTTCTGTTTCTCGTTGTGATTCTGTAGGCAGTCCTTTCAGAATGTATGTCCACACTGAAGGAGAGTGGGGCTTTTGAAGGCTTTAAGACACAATGGACAGGCTAGACTCGGAGAGCACTGATGTTCTTTTATGTCAGCCATCTTTTCTGCAAATCTGTATTGAGGAAAAGTAAAGCCAAAATATTTAGCTGTAGGATAGTCTACAAAGATAATATTCTTTCTGTCTTTATAAATGATGTTCTGTAATACTGCTAGTAGTACTACTTCGGCCGGCGCTAATTCAGAATCATATCCATAGATCTACTTTGACTCGTATCGCAACTGAGGTATGGAGATAAAACTATAGTAAAAGTAAAACATACCAAAAACCAACTAGAAATCATCAATTGTTCAAATAGTCGCACCTAGGCCTACTTAACATCATCATTATCATCATGGTCATCATAAAATCACATATTTTACTAACTCCGGGAAGCTCCAATATGCACGACTCTAACAAAATAGCGGTGAATGTAATTAAACGGCCCTCCTCAACCTCGTGCATATTCAGCGATTTCGAGCGATCGGCGCTCGAGAGCATCAATATTCATACTTTCTGCGCCTCTGCCGCGCATGCGTACCGTCTCCTCGCCAGTTTGAATCGACGCTGCAGCTGCAACATGGAAGAGCCTTAGGGCCCTGAATAAACCTTTTTTCCCATCGAAGACTTCTTCAAATTATGAATTCAAGTGATCATTTATCTGCTTTGAGGAGTCGTGCACCCTATGATATAAGAGAGTAGAGGTCTACTACTAGTGCTAAGTATTGTAGGCCTAGCTAGCAGCACTAGTAGTAGCAGAAAGAATTCTATCAGTATCACATCGACACATTCACACCACCGCCGCCGCCCCACAACCCTGGCGATCCCGAAAGACAGCCGCCGGCAGCCGGTAGCAAGATCCGCGAGCAGACGATGGATTGTTTTTTGGGTTATTTTGGAAGAGTCTGTGCCAGGACATCGGACCTAACATATCATTTAAGTACAGTAAGTTTACTTGTTTCACATTTACTTCAAATGATTTTTTTCTATGGGCCCTACAGTAATTTAAGACGTACTTACCATTAGCTTACCAAATTTGTCTCAGCGCACACGAGTAGTTAAATGAGACTTTCACTGATTTATGGAGCGCCAATTGGGAATTTTTATTAAATGTATTATGATTAATAATTATTAATGGGTCCATGCCGATCAATATAATTATCAACCTGTATGTCCAAAGGTTGTAATAGTGTGTACCAATAAAAGAATATATATATTCGTTTCCATGCAAACACTTTACTATTTTCTTTTCTCATAAAAAGCCCTAGCTCTTTCACCTCCGATAAATGCCCCTATCAAAATCTGATCGGTACGTGCCCCCAGTTTCTTTCAACTAATTCACATTTTTCTGTATTATAAGTGTATGTGGTCAGTGCTCCTTTTTCACCTCTGATAATTTCCCTTTAAATGGTACATGACCCTTTTCCTTTCTAGTAATAACATATTCACTTTTCATAAATACCCCTTTTCACCTCTTATAAATGCCCCCATTAAAAACTAATGGGTGCTCCTTTTCCGTCGACAAATACCCATTTTCCATTCTCATTAGTGCCCGTTTTCACCCCTGGTGATTGCTTCTTTTTGTAGGTGTATGCAGTACGTGCCTCATTTTTACCTCTGATAATATACCCTTTGAACTTTGACACATGCTCCTTTTTTTTTTCTTATAAGTGTGTTATCCCTTTCGATAATTTTCAGACCATCACTCCCAATGGCAAAGTATGATATCTTGTATGGTGTATGAAGACNCCCCCCCCCCCCCTCCACCCCTCCACTTTGGAAAGTGCTCTGCCGCCCCTGTTCGTAACTTCTTATGCATGTTAACAAATATTTTAGCCATAAAAATAAATCAAATACGGATAATTAAGACGTTGAATTCCGTAAACTGAAAAAAATTTGCTGAATAATTATTAGATGCTCATAAATCATTCCGTCTGTGTCCAAACGAATTCCATTGCCCTGTGCCCATAAATTAAATGTGAA
This sequence comes from Hemicentrotus pulcherrimus, assembly GCA_003118195.1. Classification (NCBI taxonomy): domain Eukaryota; kingdom Metazoa; phylum Echinodermata; class Echinoidea; order Camarodonta; family Strongylocentrotidae; genus Hemicentrotus; species Hemicentrotus pulcherrimus. The sequence goes on along the minus strand of BEXV01001931.1, from coordinate 34,524 downwards.
TGAATGATGTCGATCGTAAGAAAATAATACGTTAATTTGAATGTGCCTTGATTGAGGGACAACAATGACATTGGACAGGAAACATGTACATTGAGAGAGAGAGAGAGAGAGAGAGAGAGAGAACAAATAGTTCAATTTGGTCAATCCTCCATCACTGTAATATCAAAATGATCATTCAAACAATTGCATTTGAATAAAACAATTTATATAAAATAAAATTGAAAATTGTCATTTTATTTAGCGAGCATACTCGTTTAATCGAAAAGTCTGATTTTCTTCTTGCAAAAAGTGGGACACTTTGCAAGTCTGCATTTTGCACCTCTCTTTTTCTCTTTCCTCCTCTTTCTCATCCTTAAAGGGGAAGTCTACTCTTATTGTTAAATTGGTTTTTATTAAAAGCAGAACAATTAGACAATTAAATTGGCAATTACAAATAGGAAAGTCATGAATTTTGAAGTTGCCATCATATAAACACAAATTGGCAACACTGTGACGTATCTTGCGAGCTCCTCTCCAACTTGCTCTGTACATATTTTCAGAAACTTTAAATTTCTTAATTATTGGCGGAATAGATTTGTTTCATACAGGGGTTGTATAAGAACATATTTGCAATAATTATATCTAGAGTGCATGTATGACTGAAAATTTTCTTGAGGGAAAATATGAAATGTTGACGTTTTTAGTACAGGGTACTGAAGTGGAATTTGCAAGATACATCACAGAGTTGCCAATTTGTGTTTGTTTGATGGCACCTTCAAAAATGTTTAACTTTCTTATCTTTAATCAGTTTTTGTTAAAATATTGACTGACCCGTTTTTCTCATTTATTTGCTTCTATTACAACCAACTTAATATCATGGTGGACTTCCCCTTTAAAGGTACTATGTCCCATTTGCAGGCCAAAAAAATGAAAAAGTTAAATTCCAACTGCATTTGAAAGATAATACTAATTTAGAACTTCCCTAAAAAATGTGGGGCTTGAAAATTTCTTCAAGTGGGAAAATAATGACTATTAGTTGTCAAATCGACTTTAGGGCTATAGAGCCCAAAAGTAATAATCTTGATTTTCAGACAATTGTACAGAATGGTCATACGTTTTATGCTGCGCAAAGATTAGATCAGTTTAATCTTGGCCATCACAAGAAGTGGGTTATTGATGTAGACAAATGCTCATGTACCCTTTACAACTCTTTTCATGTATGTTATTACCAAAGAAGAAAAAAGCCAGTCAGTCAGTCAATAGTGTCTGACGATGAAGTCTAGCAAGTAAACTGGTTTCCTTGCATAATTTGAATATGAGGACACTGCTAACGTTTAAATTTCACAGATAGGACAAACATGACCAATTCATAATTCCTGCAAAGTTCTACAGCATTTGAGGTTGGCTGCAAAAGGGACATAGTACCTTTAACATCTGAATCTGCACGCTCACTATCACACTCTTTCTGGTGGTCTAAGTCTCTCAAACTTTCTTCAATATACAGTATTTACTTTTGTTTTTACTTGGTGAATCTTTTCATACTTTAGAAAATCAAAATGAACCATGGATTTGACAAATATTCAGATTTATTATAACAAAATAGCTTACATTTTCAATCATATTTACATCACCACCTAAATATGTTTTCATTTTTTTTTTACATCTTAAAAATTTGCACAAACAACAAAATTAATTTGACATTATGTATGATTTTTTTGTTGCAAAGCAGTATATCTGCATAATGCCTGGATAATTTTCTGTTCATGAATCAATGAAAACATTAAGCACAAGACACAATTTTTTTTTTTGATCCACAAGTTCATTTGATAGTGCTCAATGGCCATAGGCATCCCGGAAGTACATCCATAAGATCATTTGACCCATCAAATTACTAAGACATTGATACGAAAATAAATTACACAAACATAGATAAAGGCAGCATGATTCTAACTTTCTAAATACATTTTGCAAAAACAGGTAATACAATAATTAAGGAAACACAATCAGGCAACACAATCACAAAATACAATCACTTTACAATAATAGGGGGGGGGGGGACTGATATAGAATTATGTTGGAAGTCAATTTGAGTTCATAAGCACCATTTCTTTTACCTCTAAAAATCACCTATTCAATATTCAATTCTAGGTTAAAAACGTTTCTGTTCCCAAGCAGAACATGTTTTGTTGTGTCTCACTTCGTACCACCCTTGAAACAAACCCTGTATTAGATACATACATGTAGAATACAGTATAACCTGTGTATAAAGACTGCTCTAGAAAACATGAAAAGTGGTCTCACTAGGCAGGTCGTCTTCCTCGTAAGCGAGGCATAAAAAGGCCATTATTCATATTGATATGTTTTTTCTGTATCCCTGCTTTTGATCACACACAAGTGACTGTATATTTCACTGTAATTGCTTGCAATATTAAGTACGTCTGTATCCTTAGAACACAAATACTTCAAGAAATTCATTAATTTTGATTGTGTGAGAATGTTTTCTATGCTATTTACTTTTTAAATTAAATAGCATATTATACAATAATATTGATCAAATCTGTCATTGACTCCTTCATTCATAGCAGTTCCTTACAAATACATTCTAATTCTGCTCTTTTTTCTATGCAAAAAGAATGTAATGTAATCGCATTGCAGAGGTATGAAAATAATTTCATTTTGGTGAATAAATTTGTGTTTTTGGCCTAAACTACACATGACAAAAAGTTTTGTGAAGAAATTTTGGCTTGACCCAGTAAATAGATATCGCTTGCTTGATCTTGTAATTAAAAACAAGTCAGTTTAAGTCTTTGAACCTGCCACCTATTGCTTGCCTGGCAGCCACTCTACCACCAAGCCATCACTGTTCCATGGCACAAAAGTCCTGATGAACTGGTAACAAATACCTCAGCTCTATTAATCTGACTTATTAACATTCATCAGTGATCCATCGGGAAAACTCAGATATTTGTGTGCTTTAGGATACCCGTAGTCAAACTACAATGAAACCTGTATATAAAGACTGATCTAGGGAAATACAAAAGGTGGTCATTACAGGCAGGTGGTCTTTATGGACAGGTGGTCTTTCTATACAGGTGTACACAAAAGCAGATTGGTTTGACTGTGTAAACGCTTTGGGCACCACATTAATCATGATTTTCTTTCCTATCTCATTGGTATAAACATCATTTGAATCATGTAAAACAAATATGAATTATGTTCCTGTTCAAACCAATGTTGCACTGGTCATACAACATCAACGTGTAAGGAATTTGTTTGATAGTAATTTAACCACTATGTTTAACATGATTCAGTGCAGGGTGAGTGCACTGTGCCGGTTCAGTGATAACACACAATGGACAGAAATGACGTCAGATACTCAGTTGTCAAATTTCTTACAAATAAAGTGACTCTAAATATCAAAGAATCTTGAGGGAAGCCCTCATCTATCTAGCATGCAGTCGTCCCAATAAATTGTTAACTCTGTGTTCGCATGTTAAGATAAACTGCACCTGAAATCTGCTGGTGCCATTCTGACTGCTTGCACACCACCACCACCACTCTGCTGGTGCTGTGCAGTCGTCCAAATAAATTGTTAAGCTGCATTTCGCCTTTACATCGTTGCACAATGCTCTGTTCACATGTAAAGATAATCTGCACCTGAAATCGGTTAGTGCCATACTGGCTGCGTGCAAACCACCACTCTGCAGTGTGTTGATCTTCAGCAATGAGGGATACACGTGATACAGAGGTAGAGACTCAACCACTAAGCAGTGGCAATGGAATCCTAAGGTCTCGTAAAGCTGTCCTGCTAATGCTCTATAATGAGAGCATGCTTGTGTATGGACTTAAAACCTGCCACACATATGAGAAATGGTCACCCATCTAACAGCTTGTAAATAAGCACCTGTAAACTGGAGCAGTTATCAAGGGTTTTTCATCTAGAGAAGATGAAGAACAAGATTAACCCACAACAGTAGAGGCAATGTGAACGTCCCAAGGTCTGTTAAGCTGTCCTTCTCATGGTGGTAAATAATCTTTTGTAAACTGGAGCAGTTTCCAGGGTTTTTCGTCTACTGCCGTTCACTTGTTCATACCTCATGACAAACAGAGGAGTGAGTTCAGGTAGGACCGTTGTTGTGTGCAAATCCTTTCTTCATCCCCACTTGTAGCTTAGTCGAAAATCGCCACAATAAACCATGCCGATTAACCATGCCATATGTGGACGAACCTCAATGCTGTAATACACATCTGAAATCCGTTCATCTTTGGACCCACTTACATAGTTTGATTTGTTTATCAGTGAGTGCAGCTAGGTAGTTGGTCTCTCCCACTTCAAATGGACACACATCTAATGCTGTGCTACCGATGGACATCTTCTGGGAGAGGTTGCCTGAACTTGCGTCCCAAGTAAACACCTGCCGCACAAACAGAATCATGAATAATACAGTCAGCATTGTGGATCATTGAGATTGAATTAAATTAGCAAATATTAAGCATCATGTTCTTCTTATCCTTAAAAAAACCAGGGGTGGTATGCTGAAAAACTATTTTAGCGTGAAAGTATGTTACCTCGCATAATCAGTATTCCAAGGTTGCCCGACCTGGCATAAGTAGTAGTAAACACATTTGAAATCTGTTCATCTTTGTATGATACCTCGCATACCGGTACCGGGTAATTATAATTCTGAAAAGTGAAGTGAGAGTTCTTCTTCATTTGGTTTAATTTAATAATTAGTCAGAATTGTTTGTGTGTTTTTTTACACAAAATTTTCTTTCATTAATATGAAAATAAATTATGACAGTATTTGTCATTTCTTGTCTATTTCTTTTAACTGCAAATGTAAAAGATTACGAGTGACCAGTCTAAGTTATGCACTTTACTCAAAACAACAACTATAAAACTTGGAAGAAAAAAAAATAATGCCTCTGTGTCCGAGTACTTACTGATGATGTAGCCTCATCTCCAGCACAAGCAATGAGTTTATTGTCATCCTGCGGTACAGGGAAGAGAGCTGACTGAGTGAGTAGCTTCATGGTGGTTCCTCCAAAGAAGGTCTGAACTGAGTTACAAGAAACTAGGCTGTTACCATGGTCACCGACCTGCTGTCTCTTCATCTCACACATCTAAACATCAAGGATAGAACAGAAAATTACTTTTCTTTTGTATTTTTAACTTTTGCAGTATTCCACGGATGGTATTCTGAGATTCATTTTAGCTCAGAAAAAAAATCGAAAATATTTTGTCAATGACATAAAATACCCTTTAAATATCATTTAAATTAGTATTCTGGGGAGAATCGTTTTTCGCCAGATATTTTCGCATGTAAGAAATGCCTTTGGCTGGTGAGACTATCACAAATAAATGTTACATTCTTCTCTCATCATGTTCAGCCAATAGATACACCTTCTCTTCCTCTCTCTCTTTCACTCTGTCTCTCTCACTCTTTCTCCCTCCCCCTCTCTCTTCTCTCTTTCTTTCTTTCACTCTTTCTCTCTCTTTTTTTTTCTCTCTCTTTCTCGTTCTCCTTCTCTCTCTTTCTCTGTCTCTTTCTCTCCACTCACCACATATCTGGCTGCTGGATGTGACTTGGTCGGTCTAAAGGAAGCCAGACAGTGTCTTGTTTGGGGTTCAAATGCTACACCTGTGCAGCTTCCTGTTGAAATACAAACAAGAACTAGTTTGTTAATGATGACAAGTAATCTCCTTCTCTCATATCTTATTAAGAGGTCTCATGTTTACCAGATTAATAAGTCAGGGTACAACTTGACATTCAATACTAGGTTTTATTTCCAAGATCTAATGCACTTTAAATGTTGATTGCATATTATCTAGGCTAGGAAGGGAAGTATTCACAATGGAGAAGTCTTCGCTAAATGTATGAAACTAAATCAAATTATGATTTCTTTATTTACATGAAATTGAAAGTAGTTCGGTGTATGTTTCCATAAAAGCTGAGAAATTTCATGTAATTCTTACAAGTATCATACATGATGTTGGATCATGACTGTGTTGTGCATATAAAAGCCTTCACATTACTGTGGCTGAAGCTATGCCATCTTCGTCTTAAAGGTATTACAAGGTTAAATTTTGAAAATTGGCTGGATAGTGATTCTATACAATTTTGTTAAATTTGGATGCCCCTACGGATGTATTATAAGCACCAAAAAATTTAGCCTCTAAAACACTTCTGCTTTGGAGAAAAATTGAATATAAAAATTTACCAGTGCCCCCGGTAATTTTTGATAAATTTCAAATAGCTGGGACCATGAAAATCTCAGAATATGCAGTTGTGATATTTATATTCCAAACGGTAATAGGAAATCGGTTGATTCTAGTCAAATAACATTGTTTATAGCTTAATTGAGAGGGCGCTATACAACATAAAGAGTTTATTATTTACAATTTCATGGTACTTACCATTGATGGCAAAGTGTCCATTAATGGTAAGTTTTATGCAACCGGGCCCAGGACTGAACATGCTAATCATACAATCTGCAGTCTGGTCTCTTATCCACCACCCTCGACCATTGATATACTCACCTTCTAGATGAAGTTTATGCATTCTATACTCCTCACAAGATAGCTGCTCCCAGAAGGATGCGCCCTCTAGTGTTCCAATCAGTAAGCCTCCGCAGCTGAGTGTGTATAGAGGAGAAAAACAATGTGTAAGAGTCCTACTGTCTCCATTAACCCATTGCTTCCTGGTACTAATGTATTAAGCCAAATTTGGTAGTCAACGGCTTAATACATCAGCTGCTTTCTTCAAAAAGGTATTTGATATACAGGCTGGCCCATAAGGAACGGACTATCATGCCTTGAATAATGTGGGGGAAATTTCAATTCTTTGAAGAATTTTAGAAGAAAAATGATACTAAATTTGCCAAAATAGGTTGATTATTTCTTGTTTTAGACGCATTTTTGTGAAACAATGTTCAAGACATCCATTGGTAGTGCTTTTGCAGAAAATAACATACCATTTCAAAGTTTCAGAAATGGTATCATGCTTGTCGAGGAGTGCTGCATTAGACAATGAAACCAATACTTACGGGAGAGCATCGCCTGTCTTGCTTGGTACGTATTTCAGTGATACAATGGGACATCGGGAGCCCTCTCTTGTCAAGGTTTGAACCTCTGTGTCTGTCTTCCTTGTATCATATATAACCACTGCTCCATTCTGTAGTCCCGCAAATACATAATTGGTGTTAGCAGTGTTCCAGGCACAGCACCAGGCTGGCATTGGACAGGTGTACCTAAAGGGTCAAACAACAAAATGCAAAAATAGCTAAAAGGGTTTCCACGATTCCTTGAAGTAATACGAAAAATAATGTTAGATGCTGCTCTTAAGTATCAGCTTGCATGTAGATATACAGTAGGCTTGTGGGTGCACCATTTGAGAGAGAGGGAGGATTGAGGAGTCTTGAAAAGGACTCTCGGTAATTTTCCTCGAGGGTGTGTAGTCCTGAAAAGGACTGTTGGTGTAGTTTTGAAAAAGATTACCGAGAGTCCTTTTCAGGACTCCTCAACCCTCTCTCACATGGTAATCTTGAGCATTTTATGAATGCACTCGATAAAGAAAAAGGAGAGAGACAAACTAACACAAGAGAAAGAGATAAACATTGACGGAAGAGATGGAGGGGAAGATTTAGACAGAAGACTTACGATTGTACGACTGTGTTGCTTGCTAGACTGGTAATCTTGAGCATCTTATCAACCGATGCGGTCAGTACAAGCCCCTCTTTCCTCCCAGTGAAGGCTAATCCTCTGATTGGTTTAGAGTGTATGGGGATGTACTGACATGATTTGAAATCCATTGCACTTATCTGAAGACAAAAATAGAACAATTCAAGAAGATTACGTAAGCTGCATTGATATGCTTTAAAAAATTGATTGATTTTAATTGATTTATATAATGAAGTGATCTAATAAAAAACTTTGTTTCATCAGAGTTCTAGGCATGAGCTAATTTAACTATCAATTATTGGAGACCGCCGATATCTGCATGCATTATCGGTTTCGACTGATATTGCATTTATTTACTACTGATTCCAATATGAAATGAGGAGGAAAAAATAAAAGTTACAAATTAATTCCCAAGCGAAAAGAGCTGCATTTCTTATGTCATTATTACCAATTTTTCCTCACCTTTTTTACTTATATTCTATAGCTCAGTTGGTAGAGCAGTGGTCTCACAATCCAGCGACCCGGGTTTGGAACCAATGCGATGCGCTAGTGCCCTTTGTTAAGGAACTAATCCTCATTACCAGGTCTCTCAGAGAGGACTTAAAACTGTTGGTCCTCTGGTTGCTTTCTTACAATACAAGCATTTAATAATTCTTAGCAGTTTGGTAAAACAACCACCACTGCACATTCATTACCCCCAAAGAACCACATAATTGGACTAGTGCTTCATACAAAATAACAGTCATGTTCCTTAAACCCATCATACCCATTAACAATGTTCATAGGAGATGTCAATATCAGAGCTGTGCATTTAAAACTCATTTTATGACATGAGTGACAATTTTCCTTTTAAATTTTGTATACAATCCTGAGTGAAGGAAGTTTACCTTTTTAAGGCCGTAGCCCTGAAAGAGAACATTAGATGAAGGCATTGAAGCTAGAAGCAGCTGATTGGCTGGATCATATCCCATCACTCGACAGTTACCATTCTACATCATCAAGAAAAAGAAAAAGTGAATATAAAGTTATACTGCTACAAGAGGGGCCGGTTGGAATCTATGATCTCAGACTATGGGTATTTTTCTTGAAAACATGGTTTAATTCACCGACTAAGTATGGAATGCCAAGTGTCCATATCAATATATTTTTGAATGATTTGATATGTCCCTAAATTACCATGATAACATAATTATATCATAGTCATATTGTTGTTAATTAATTATGTTATTGATATAGTAACAGATTAAATTAATCAAAACCATATTCATATGGACATTTGGCATTCCATACTTAGTCAGTGGATTAAAGCATGGACTATATAAGTTAGTCCGCTTTTTAGAATTCCAACGAAAGTGACTAAATGAATGATTGAAATTAAATAATAATAAAGCTGGCTTCTTATGTACATAAAGCAGTAAGGTCCATCATGCGACGGCGCTCCTTGCACACGTTACTACCCCTTTCATAGCAGAGTGGCCAACTACATGTATGTAGCGCTTTGGCCTTTTGGTACCCATTAACACCTGGGTGGAGAGTTGCAAAACAGGATTCATGTCTTGCCAAAGGAAGCTTGTGCCGAGATTTGAACCTTCAACTTCTTAAGGGAATGAACTACTATACCATGACATCTTTACACTTCAACTCATCGTACATAGAGGTGTCTTTGACTTGTGGATATTAAAGTCCCCCGACTGTGGATCACATATGGTTCCCAGTTCAAGTCCCACAATGGCAATAATGTCATTTGGCACGACATTAATCTACATTTGCCACTCTCCACCCAGGTGTTAAATTGGCACCCGGTAGGATGCCGTCGTTGAATGTAGTTGGGTTGGCATGTGGCGATTGTAAAATGGCGCCTGGCCGGAATGGTTCCCTTGGAGCGGAGCTTGTGCACTATCATGTGCAGCTTAGCAATTGAATCCAATTACAAGGGTAATAATGTGAAGTACATGTATGTAGTATTAAGATTCCAATGTGACTATTCTGATACATACCGGTGACACTTGGATGGTCTTGTCCAAAGTGTATTGACCTGATAACCTGTGAAGTGACTGTTGATTGCTACAGGATGCTACGCTAGACAGTGGACTGGATCAAAAACAAAACAAGAGAAATGTATCTTGATGGTATAATTAATGCCTTCAACAAAGAATGTCCATGCACACTGCTCTACCCACCTCCCCTGCCAATCAGTCTTACTCTCTTGCTCTGTCCGCATCATCATCAAACAAAACATATTTCGTGTAATTTACCCAACTTAAGCTGTTATGCCTGTAATATTACTATTACTGGATTGTCTATGGTTATAGTATTTATTTTAGTAAATTCATCTGTAAACTGTTCCCAATACATTAACTTACTTTTGGGAAGCAGATTGCTGATGGGATTCAAAGATTACTTTCATTCTTTTCACCTCTTCTAAAGCTATGAATATGATGCTGAAAACGATGGCACCTACTGATTTTAGACAAAATGTGCCATAAGTGCCCAAACTTTGGCTGAAATGTTTGTTTGGTGTAGAAAACCCACTATGAACAGTACATTTAATGAAATACGGTATAGGCTTAGACCCACAGAAGACCACAGGGGTCATGAAGATGCTTCAAAAGGTTCTTAAAAGTTGTGCTACTCTAAGTTCTGTCTGTACTCAGAAAGTTATGATCAAAAATGATCTGGAGAGTCCAGTCTCATGTACTTACTTCCGTGCTGCAGATTGCTGATGGGATTCAAAGATGGCCTTCATTCTCTTCACCTCTTCTAAAGCCATCACATATCTAAGCTGTGTCTGAGCTGCGTCCATCTCAGCTTTCCTTCTCAACTCCTTCTCTCTCTCAAGCTCTCTGATTCAATCCAGAAAAAAAACAACAACATGAAAGATCACAGTAAAGAGAAAGCAACCTGGAAGCATGATGCTTCTTCCACCATCACCTTTGTTTGACGAAAGCATACCAAAAATATGAATTTGACTGTCTCCAACATGCCTCCGCCTACATTCAGTACAGCACATGGCTTGAATTATTCTTGAAATATCACCATGAGAACAGAAAGCCTATGATTGCATGTCATTTGGTTTTTATGATCTTTAACCTTTGACCTGACAATCAGAAAAGCTGGCCTGAAGTGTAATTATTCACTCTTAGTATCTGGACAGAGTTGCCAAGACTTACTTCAATGCTCGATCCCTTTCTGATGTATCGAGAACTTTGAGAGCCTTGGCATAGATCACTCGGACATCGTTCTTCTTAGCCTTGGTGTTGCATTGTGGGCATTTACCTCCTTGGCCTTTCAACCATTGTTCTATGCAGCTATATTTTGGAGAGAGAGAGAGGGGGAGGGAGGGAGGGAGGGAGGGAGAGAGAGGGAGAGAGGGGGAGAGAGGGAGAGGGAGAGAGAGAGAGAGAGAGGGAGATAGAAAGAGAGATGGAGATGGAGTTGGAGAGAAAGAGAGAAATGGAGAGAGAAAGAGAAAGAGAAAGTGAAAGAGAAAGAGAGAAAGAGAACGAGAAAAAGAAAGAGGAATATATATACATATAGAATGAGATAGAGAAAGAGAGAAAGATATAGAGAGAGAGAGGAAGAGAGAGAGAGATAGGAAGAGAAAGAGAAAGAGAAGAAATGAGAAAGAGAGAGAGAGAGAGGGAGGAGTCAGGAAGAAATGCAGGAAGAGACAGAAAAATCCATGTTGCCATATACAGAGAGAAATTATTATTAAGTGTACATACAGTATATCTAATTCACAATGATAATTTCCAATTTCAAAAGAAAAGATGTATGTAGAAACAAACCTTTATTAAACAATGTATTTCTAATCCTAAAATTCTGCCTCCCTTTAATGAATTCAAGTACCGGTATTGGGTATTAATTAAAATTAAAAATACAGAGCACTAATACGAATTGGTATACAATGCTGTCTGATATCAGTTATCAATACAATAGAGATAAAAATCATTGCTGAAAAATCTGGAAAAGTTATACATATTATCGAATAAAATTGAATACATATAACAATACAAAATAATTAATAAGACCGATTACTCTATTAGAAAATAAAACTGTAAAACTGATACCTATGATTCAGAGGAAAAAAAAATGAAATTAATGCATTAAGAAATATATGGGGAAGGGAGGAATGAAAATACTATGATAAATTTTCAACCAATGTTGAAGCTTACCTTTGACCGAAAAGATGACCACAGCGAAGCGAAACAAGACGATGAGAACCAGATGTGGTCCAAGGTTCATAGCAAATGATACAGGATTGCTATGTGGAACAATCAAAGGAAATGGATCAGGTACAGAGAGTGCAACATCCATGGTCTAATTTAATATTTACATGTAAAGCCTCGGTCACAAATGCCATTTTGAACTGCTACCAACACCTTACTAACGATTTTAAGGCAAAGGAAAAACAAGGAGATTCTTACGAAAGTATTGTTTGTACGAATCTTCAAGACCGTAGCTTTAGTTGTGTATGAACTGATGTGCAACACATGAAGTGCCTTGTGACTGAGGTCCAAGGCTTACCAAATGCCTCTAAGGTTCTTACATGTAAAGTGTACAAGCTCTCTGATGCAATCTTACCCATATTTTGGTGCATTTCCAAATAAAATTAATGACTAAAATTCCACAATTCACTTTTGCTGATACTGATTTGAGCATCTGATTATGCACAATTTATTGAATAAAGAACAGATGTGCATGTATAAGTTGTGTGTTTATTTTTAGTTTTGAGAAATAATTTTTTTGTCAGAATATGGTGCGCGCTTAGAGACACCAGTATTAAGCACCTAATAAATATTATGTACATGTATTATTATTATTATTATCATGCTAATTTTCAAACCTGTCACTGTTGTAAATGAAAACCCCTTGCGGCCCACCCTGACCAATGTTTTACGCAGCCACTGTTTTGTTTGTTTATTTGATTTTATTCCTTTTTTTTTTCTTCAAAATAATGAAAGGTAATACAATAAATACATGTACAAACTAGGTATATACATGTATATATCAACAAAAGATAAATACATATAATCATGATATCATAGTATAAATCAATTCAATAATTATACCTTTTAAAAAACACAGATGACAAATCATTTCAAAATTGAGAAATGAAGGAGGCTGAATCTTAAGCTAGAGCTTGAATGTGATGGTGTCCTGGGCCCTGTTGCACATAACTTACCATTGATAGTACTTTGCTATCAATTGTAACTACCATGGAAACCTTGATTTTGATTGGCTGTTGAGCCCTGTTACCATGGTAGTTGGCATCAATGGTAAGTTTTATGCAACAGACACCAGGGGCCTGTTTCATAAAACTAGTTATCTATAACAACTGCTAAATTTCTATGACAAATTTGCTCTCAGCCAATCAGATGCCATGATTTCAGTAGCTTATAACAGTAGCTTGTAACTTGTTATTGATATCAAGTTTTATGAAACAGGGCCCAGACTTGTACTTCATTATATACACAAAGACCATTGCACAATCCCACAAGGGAATACACTTACAGATTCATCATCACTTGAGCTGTCATCGTTGCCTGTGTTTCATGCACCAGCGGCTGGTTTCTTTGGTTCCTGGAAGTCAGACATAGAGTCATTACTATTCTCATCCTCAGTCACAGTGTCCATGGGTTCATCATCTTCATCCTGATTGGTTGATGCTCCACGCATATCATTAGCTTCTGGCATGCGATTGGTTGTTGGTCTCAGAGTGTCACTATCATCTGATCGCTGCACCGCATCATTGGTTGAACTTTGACCCCGGTCCACATCAGATGCAGGTCTATTGCCATCGCTCTCCAGAGGTCTCGGAGTATCGGAAACTACTCCTGCCTGTGATTGGGTACCAGTACTAACCTCATTTGCATGTGAGTTTGAGCTAGCTGCTGATTGGCTCGCTCTGATTGCTTGCAAACCACTAGGGCCTGGAATGTCCACATCAGCAACTGCAACATGTCTGTGCTGAAGCAAACCGGTGTCAGCTGGATTTATCTGGTTCCCACTGCTGTGCTGTGGAAGCATGAGCAGCGATTCACTGTCAGACTGTGACCCTTGACCAGGCATGGTTGGCAAGGCAGGGAGAGATGGATCAGTATTGACCCGGCTCTCTTCCTGGGATCTGGACTGTGATTGGCCTCTCTGCTCTTCCTACATAAAGTCAATATTCAGAAAGATTGCACAATTTCATCAGGTTTTGATTATTAGAAATTAGTGCTACAATGTATGACAAAGCCATGAATTATTTATATGTGTGACAGTTTCACTATTAAAGTATAAACACCTTCCAAAACAGCTCCTCTTGACAATCAAGCAACTAGCTTCAGTCTGCCACATTGACGAAGTTTTCTTGACTTAAAGATAAAGTTGAGTTCTGGTCATGCGATTGCATTGTGAAAGAAACGGTTTGGAATTGATGAGAATTTTGTTTGCCTGTATTGGTGTGTACTGCAAGGTTCTGGAGTCATCAAAATGATAAGAAATTTAACAAACATGTGGCATAGCAATCAGGCCTCATTTTGATGTTACTTGTCATATTTAGAATATGAAGGCATTCAATGTGCCATGCTTTTCAGGGAACATTTTCGCACTGATGTTCTTCCACATTTGCAATTTTGCTCACAGATCATTTTGTTCAACTGTCCCCAGAACTCGGCCTTCTCTTTTAGACATTGAAACTGTCAGTGTCACACAGGTACAGTGTACAGTGTACATGTACTGGATATGTGTTGTAGTTATGATTCATTCCAATATCCAGAATGCCCACTTGAGACTCAAACAACAAAGTTCACCTTTGTTGACAAAACAAAAGTTCACAAAACACTTCCCTATAGATAAAGGAATGAAATTAAAATGTTCAGTTACCCCCCCCAAAAAAAAAAAAAAAAAAAAAATT
>BEXV01001931.1:3689-18227 GCA_003118195.1 Hemicentrotus pulcherrimus | reverse complement strand
GTGTAGTCCCATATACATCTTTCTGTGTACAGTGTTTGTAACTTTACCAAATTTCTTATTATTTTGATGATTCCAGAACCTTGCAATACACACAAATTCTTATATGCTAGATGATCAACCTTTTCTGGTCGATTCCACAACGTTTCTTTCACAATGCAATAGCATGACCAGAACTCAACTTCATCTTTAAGTCTTTTTTAAAGGGAGTGTTAGTTTGGTAAATACTGGTTAACACCATGTACATGTATGTCTTCTTTTTGACAACTGCACGTAAAGGAATGAACTTGATTAATGGTAGTCAGCGACTTAAGCGCTAGATGGTCAGCCCATGCTAACGTTTGTTCCTAACTCACGCTTCGGTTTCGCATACATGAATGTTGCACGCCCGATTTTGAAAATGATTCAAACTATTACTTACTGACTTGGTAGTACTTCAAAGAATAGTTGAGTTCTGTTGCAGAGGGTGCTACACAAAATATTTTGTTCGTGAGATAATGAAAAACTGAGTGTCAAATTTGAAAGAACATACAATTTAAATCACAAATTCATCTTTTTCCATCAAAATTGATGCAGAGACGGCTGAAATATCCATAGATGATTTATAATACAAATATTTGATAATTTGAAAAAGCCATTAAAAAACGAAATATCGCCTTTAACGTCGTATTTCAGCCAATGCCGATGTTGGCTTTTCTGTTGGCTTTTTTGTGTTGTTTATATTACGCACAACCAGCTGGCCCATGTATTGTAATTTTTAATAAATTAATTAACGGTCACCATATTTTTTAGAAAGTGGAGCTGAATTGGTAAGGTCGTATTGGCTAAATTTCACCCATTTTGGGGACTAAATTACCTTCATAGCAATTTTAGGTCCTAAAAGGGCTCTAGAAATGTCACTGAAAAGAATAAGAGCAATAACCATGCACTTTGAAGGCATTTGCAGTATGAAAACAGAATAAGTTGATTTGACAACTAATAGTCGTTATTTTCCCATTTAAAGGCCATTTTCAAGCCCCCCTTATTTTAGGGAAGTCTAAATAAGCGATATCTTTCAAATGCTGTTGGAATTTAACATTTTCATTTTGGGGGCCCTGCAAAGTGGAAATAGTACCTTTAAAATTAATGCCGCTCGAGCGAATCGGCAAATCAGAACGTGTAAACTCACTGTACAAACTACAGAGCTCAATCAATGCTAGACCCATTGGGAATGTTGACAAATGTCAGTTTTATTAAAAAATGAGCCATACCAGACGTTTATTTCTGTCTTCTTCTTTAGTTCTTCCATTGACTCCATCCCCTACAGAGTATTGTCGTACCATACTGGGTAACTGGGGTGGGCTGTGGGCAGGTAGACCACTACACCAGGCTTTCCCCCTACTTTTATACAAATAGTGCAGTGGTTTCGAAANTTCACTTATGTTTAAGATTTACTTAACCATTTTTGAAGTTTGAACAATTCTCATTTTCCTCATATTTAAGGTACAACTGGATATTTAGTCTGATATGTTCGTTGATTTTACTATTTTATGTGTTTGCAATGCCGTGTGTGCCTCAGTTTAATATGTGTGGATGTGTCAAAATCTCTGTGGTGCGACGTAATATTACGTATTGACTTTCCCATTGAACTTAAGTTGCACTTAAGTGAAGTAGGCCCTCTCTCACTTAAATTTGAAGCTACTCGAGTGGATCACCCAATGGGAGCGCGTAAACTCACTGTACAACTTTGTGCGCCTCTGGCCTCCCGACCCTAAAATAAATCAATAGCTTCTTCTTCTTCTTCGATACTCCTGAACATCCCGTTAGGAACCAAGCAAGGAGGATGAAGGGGTGCGCACCGACACTGTGTAATGCCAATATTCTTTGTGTGATCTGAAGCTCCCTCATCATGCTGGATGGTGGAGCTCCCTGGACCCTGGTCCACTCCAGCAAGGCATAGAGGGTCAATGATAATGCGTATTGACCTCTAGCACTGCATACATGCTGTTAGGCAGGCATTATTAGACCCATTCACAAATATACACACCACACAATTTTCCGTAGACTGTACACAATCATGCCGATGCAGCTGTAAGCAAAGTTTGACACTACTCACTAGACTTACAATTTGAATTTTTAAATTACTCTTTTTAACATCAGTAGATCTAGTCTAGAAGTTGAAGAAAAAAAATGTATTTTACTAAATTTACTGCTATTTAGGTGTCATCACTCCAGTATTGTCGTCTCAAGTACCGATTTTAACACTTAAATAACAGTGGCGTTTGAAATGTTGAAAATCAAAAGCACAGCTTTTTGCTACACAGCAAGGATAGCTAGTGATGCTCCAAAATGTGTGTGTGTGCCCTGGTAGTGGTTTTAACCTTAAAAACGTATTTTGGGGGATATAACAATAGACCTAGACTAGACTAGATCTAGATCTAGACCTATATCAAAATAAAAAGAAACACAAACATGCGAGTCCCTATTGAACACTGCACTGACTCTAGGACTAGGCCAGGCATAGACCGAAAGCTTCAGTCTGTATATCGTCGGTTGTTCCACTGAGACTTCGTCTGGCTCCACTAGACCCGCTCTAGACCTGTATCTAGGTCTAGTGGAGCCAGAGGAAGTCTCAGTGGAACAACCAACGATTACAGACTAAAGCTTTCGGTCTAGGCCAGGCATAGACAGAAATAACCATCTGATTTGGGTCATTTCTTTAACAAAACTGACATTTATTGTCTGTAATCGGAGGTCTAGTGAGCAAGACGTAGTCTCAGCGGAACAACCGACGATTAGAGAGACTGAAGTTTTCAGTCTAGGACAGGCACCGGCACAGCTCAGCGCGCGCCTCGGCTGCCTTATAAGGGTTTACAATGTACATGTAGTGAGACATTTTTAGAAAAGCTGCAGGGACTTGGGAAAAGGCTAGCAGCAGCTATGGTTTCTGTTGAAGAGTCTTATAGAATAAAGCTATTATTATTGTTGTGTTAACTTAAACTGTCCTGTTTGAAGTCTTGTTCTTGGTCAGGTGTATTCTCCCCTTTCATTTGGCGTAATCGGCAGGATTAGATGTTACCAGGCAAGGAAGATTTTTATGGATTGTTTATGGTTGGCAGTGTTCATTTTCTCCATTGGATTGTGTATTCACTCTGATACACTGGGATTATGTATTGTTTGTGTATGGGTAGCTCCACATAGCTACACTCCAGCTCAGGTCAGTTTTGTGTCTGTGTCTGCTCTGTTGGTATGTTTTGTCAGATTATAAGACTGAAATTTGAGAAAGTTTTAATGAAAACATTTTTTATGTGCTAATGCTGGTTTATAGACCTTTATAAATTATAGCCTTGTCGAACAAAGTTACGTGGTTTGTTTGGACTGTAGGGGTCTGGATCTGGGCTACATTGGAGTAGTCTAGACCCAGATCTAGATTGGATTGGATAAATCGGATTAAAAGTTAACAAGTAGTAAACTAGGTCTCAATTCAGCACCATATAGCAATTGAAACTTTTAAACTGAATCTAGGTCCTACAAGTTAGAGATTAGGATGAGGGAATCACAGCAACAACAAAAATAAAACCAAATAAAATAAAATAAATAAACGCCGATGACTTACATAGTACAGGTAGATTTAGATACCAGTACGTTTTTTACACAGATAAAATAAAGTTAGAAGAATTTTATAGGGTCTATAGTCTTTTTTTTATAGACCTCTAGCCTAGTTTTCAAACTTTAAGTAATAAAGTTGCCCAAACGAAAGTCAATGAAATACATTACATGTATAGACTAAATGTGGAATAATCATAGATTATAATCATAATCATTATAGACTTTACACTAACAAAACAAATAATAATTTAGTTTTGGATTGAGCCAGGGTAGAGCTACGTTTCCGCAATGGATCGAAGTACATACCTGAGTCACTTCACTGCCGAATACATTGGCAGGTTGTGCGAGTTGAATCACATTGACGTGAATAAAGTTAAAATAAAAGAAGAAAGAATCATCTGCTTAAGTCAGTTACCACAGATGATTGAAGAGACTACTCCATCTACTGCTCAGCCCATTCAGTCGGGTATGAGTGCGGAGGATTTGGCTCGCTTGATGAAGGAGATGGAGATTTCTCGTTGCCAAGAGACCAAGCAACTATGTGAGTCTCTGATGAAGATGAATGTTGGTCCGCAGCCTAGGGTAGAATATAAGTTGCCCGGGCTCCATAGACTTACCGGAGATGATGATATCTCTTGTTATCTCAGCACATTTGAACGTATGGCTACAGCGGAAGAGAGGCCTAAACAGGAATGGGCTAAATTGCTGGAACCATATTTGACAGGGAAGGCCCAACAGGCTTTTCATTCTTTGAGTAATGCAGAAAAGCAAAACTATGATGCTGTTGTACAGGTTATCCTCCGTAGATATCAGCTTACCCCAGAAGCCTATAGGGTTAAATTCAAAACTGATACTAAGCAGAGTGAGGAAACCTTTGAAGAATTTGCGAACAGACTACAGGATAACTTCTACAAGTGGGTAGAAGCAACACCCTCTACCATTGAAATCCCTGATGTGAAGCGATGCTTTGATCTGGTCATGGTTGATCAGTTCCTGAGTACCGTGGTTGATGAGACACTACGACTGAAACTTAGGGAGCGCAACGAACGCTCACTCATTGCCGTAGCCTGCACAGCAGATGAGTTGCTCCTCCATAGGCGTGCTAATTCGGTGGCTCGCAGAGATGAATCAAATTTCAGAAAGAACCAGGGTCAAGGTGGAATGGCTGATAGACGTCCCAATCCTAGGCCTACTGGTTATTTCCAAGGTCAAACCGCCTTGAATCCTAACCGCAGAGGGGCGTTTAATCAGAATTGCTATCGTTGTGGACAACTAGGGCATAGGATGGTGGATTGCCCCATGCCACCTACCCCTGCAAAGTCACCATTTACCCAACAGAATAGTGCCTCCAACACACAAACACCCACATCAACCACAACACAACATATTACAGATACGGGGAAAGTCAATTTCATAGCCCCAGTACATAAGGAGACTACTCAAATGCCCGATGTTCCAGAGCAGGGACTACTACCCATGATGGAACTTGTTCTGAAAGGGGGAACTGATTCAACCGAAACGTGTGTAAAGACGTATGGGCTGTTGGACTCTGGGTCTACAGTATCTCTCCTCTCGACAGACCTCTGTGAAAAGTTGTCTTTACCAGTTACCCCTTGTAGGGAGGGAACCACTTTGAAGATATTAGGCAAAATTACCGTAGCCCCACACGGGGTGACAAGTGCTGAAGTAGAGTTTGGAGTTAGTACCATACAAGTCAAGTTTTATGTAGTTCAGACCTTGCCAGCTCCAGTCCTCTTGGGAGCAGATTTTGCTCATGCAGTAAAATTGGTGTTGGATTTCGGTGAAGGGTGCTTCGGCACCAGTTTTGGGGTTGAAAAACCTGTTAAGTTTCCTATGTTGGGAATTCAGTCAGGAGAGCCAGAATACCCAGACTATGAACTGGATATGGAGGGCAGAGATGCTATTGATGTGCCTTCTGGAACCAAGTTAGATGTTTCCTCCACCGAACAGGCAGAACTTGAGACTCTGTTGAATGGGTTCAAGGATGTTCTTTGTGACGTCCCAGGTTTCACAGATGTGGATTCTCATCGCATCGATGTGGGCGATGCCGCTCCGTCCCGTTCGCATCCCTATAGAATGGGTCCGGAGCGAAAGAGAGCCATGGATGAGGAAATATCAAAACTCTTGGAAAGTGGGAAAATAGAGCCCTCGTCCTCCCCGTGGGCCTCCCCTGTTGTCATGGTGCCTAAGAAGGGAGGCACTTATCGCATGTGTATAGATTACCGAAAGTTGAACTCGGTAACAAAGATTGATGCTTATCCAATGCCGTCAGTAGATGACATTCTCCAGTCATTGCATGGAGCTCAGGTGTTCTCTTCTTTGGACCTTAAAAGTGGTTATTGGCAGATGGGAGTAGCTCCAGAGGACCGTGAGAAGACTGCGTTTGTGTGCGAACAAGGTCTGTTTCAGTTCAACGTACTTCCTTTTGGGGTTGTCAATGGGCCAGCGAGCTTCCAAAGATTAATGCATACTGTACTTGGTGATCTCATTGGAAGGTGTTGCTATGTCTACTTGGACGATATTGTCTGTTTTTCTGGTAGCACACAGGACCACTACAAAGACTTGAGGGAAGTCTTGGGTAGGTTAAGAGCTGCGGGGCTTACTGTGAATGTTGAGAAATGCCAGTTCTTACATAGGGAGATGAGGTATCTTGGCCATTTCATTGGGGCTGATGGCTTGAAGCCCGACCCAGACAAGGTGTCTGCCATCAGAGAGTATCCTGTGCCTACCTCTGTCAAGGAACTAGAGAGATTTCTGGGAATGATTGGATGGTATCAGAAGTTTGTACCAGGATTTGCAGATAAGGCTGCCCCACTGTATGCCTTGAAGAAAAAGGATGCCAAGTGGAGGTGGACAGAAGAGTGTTCCATTGTGTTTGACAGCCTGAAGGAGGCTCTTATGTCTGAACCAGTGTTAGGTTACCCAAGCCAGGCTTTGCCATTTGTTGTACACACAGACGCTAGTAATGTAGGTTTAGGGGCTATTCTAACACAGAAACAAGACTCCCAGACTAAAACCATAGCATATGCGAGCCGGACCCTGTCAAGTGCGGAACGGAACTACAGTACTACCGAGAAGGAGTGCCTTGCCATCATCTGGGCCTTGGAAAAGTGGAGGCCGTACTTGGAAGGCAGACCTTGTAAAGTAGTGACAGACCATCAGGCCCTGTGTTGGCTCTTCCGGAAGAGGAAGCAAGGGGGCAGACTAGCTCGTTGGGTATTACGCTTACAGGACTACAACTTCCAAGTGGTGTATCGTCCTGGATCCCAACACCATGTCCCAGATGCCCTATCCAGATGTGGTGGAGAATCAGCATTGGTGGCAGCTGTTGAGGAAATCCATGCAAACCCACGCAGTGACGATGAGGAGAAGTGTGCTGACCCCAACTGCAGTCAACCAAAAGATGACTTAGTAGACTGGGTGTACTGTGATCGATGTAAACGTTGGTTCCATCAAAGCTGTGTTGGTATCACTCGGGAGGAGGCCGAGATGATAGATATCTACATTTGTCCGTCCTGCCAACCAGATGAAACTCCGGGACCTAAGGATTTGGACTGTCCCATTCCGATTTCAGGACTTGATGCAAAGTTGTTCCGTGAAGCCCAGCGACGTGACACTCAACTTCTTCCGATTATCCAGGCGTTGGAGAAGGGTAATGCCGACTACCCAGCTGCTGGTCCATATGAACTTAAGAACGAGCTATTGTGGCGAAGGGATGGCTGTTTGGTTGTACCTGGTGAGTTACAGAAAGTCGTCATGATGGAGTGCCACATGAAACCTATAGCAGGCCACCTAGGGCGAAGGAAAACTCTTGCTCGCTTGAAGTATTCAAGATTATGTTGGAGAGGAATGTCGCAAAATGTTCGCAGCTTTGTAAGAGCATGCAAGATATGCGAAAAAACAAAACCGGTATACCAGAAGAAACCGGGGAAAATGCTGTCAACGTCATCGTCTCATCCATGGGAAATAGTTGGAGTGGACTTGATGGGACCCTTTCCCAAGAGTTATGGGGGTCATGAATATATCCTCGTGGCAGTCGACCACTATACGAAGTTCACCGAAGTGATACCACTTGAATCATCCAGCAGCCAGAGGGTATCGTGTGCGCTAGTCCGCCAAGTGTTCTGCCGCTATGGACCCCCCAAGAAACTTCTATCTGACAATGGGCCCCAGTTTCGGGCAAAGGCGTTAGCAGCAGTTTGTAAGGAGTGGGGGGTAGAACAAGTCTTCATTACCCCTTACCACCCTCAGACCAACTGGGTGGAGAGAGTCAACAGAAATCTGAAGGCCATGCTTCAGTCCTACGTGTCAGGGGACCATCGCTCATGGGATGTACACTTGGCAGAATTCGGCTTCGCATTGAACACTTCTACTCATGACACTCTAGGAACGGAACCAGCACTCCTCATGTTTGGGAGGCGACTAAACACCCCTCTCAGCAACAAACTTGCGACTGACGTTTCTGATGGTGTAAGTCAACCCAGTGTGGAAGACATCACATCGCATAGCAGACTAGCGAAGGACAAGGCCAAGCGACACTATGACAAACGGAGACGCGAGGTTCAGATGAAGGAAGGAAATCGTGTGCGAATCAAAACCTTTCCAATATCAGATGCAAAGAAGTGCTTCATGGCAAAACTCGCTCCCCGCTGGTCAGAGATGTATGTTGTGACCAAACAACTGACCCCGGTAAACTTTGAAGTCGTGAATGAAAAGAACAGAAACATAGTTCGCATTGTCCATGTGGACCAGCTCAAACTGTGCCAATAACTCTAATGAACACATGTACCTGAACATTTGGAGAGAGACTTGTGAAGTTTGTGGGATATTGAGTACCTACATGTATTTAATGTGAACTGTTAAACTTACTGTAGTTAAGTCTATGATTGAATACTTCCTGCACACTGAGTGACAAAAGGAAGCAAAACAACTCACAAATCAATAAATTTACATCCATAACTGTGTTTACCGTATGATTAAATAAGAACAAACTCAAGGAGTACTGCGCTACTCATTACATATGGTATGATTACATTATCTCGGGTCAAAATTCACCTGCCAGCATCTTGAGAGTTTATTTCAAGACAGTCATATCTTTTTAATACATGCTATATACCAGAGCTTTATGATAACAAATGTGGATGAAAATTGACAGGGTGGTGTTGCATTTATATTTGACCGAATATGTAAGTGTTGACGGTAGTTGATATTTTGTTTTGGGCCCTTGCCTGTGTTCCCAGGTTGTGTTAGTGCTCGGTGTTTTTTGCTCTTGTTTTTGTCATCCTCCAGCTGTGCTGGGATGTTTCGAGGTGTTATTTCCTTGAAGGTGTAAATAGGCATCATAGTTTGGACAATATGGTAGGGTCTGTGAAGATAGCATTTTTGTGCTACAGGTGTTACCTGTATTGTTTTATGTGGGATTAGGATGCACCTGCTTGTATGCATGTTTTAGATTTCCATGTACATAAGTGGAGTTTGTTTGCATATGTTCTCTTGTTTACTGCAATACATTAGACCATAAGGCACATCTGACATAATGATGATTTTATGTTAATCAGCAGCCTGTCAACCAGAGCTTTATACTACAAATAGAATTTGTTATAAAAAATAAACCCATAGGGTTATTTTGGTGGGGGAGAGTATAAGGGTTTACAATGTACATGTAGTGAGACATTTTTAGAAAAGCTGCAGGGACTTGGGAAAAGGCTAGCAGCAGCTATGGTTTCTGTTGAAGAGTCTTATAGAATAAAGCTATTATTATTGTTGTGTTAACTTAAACTGTCCTGTTTGAAGTCTTGTTCTTGGTCAGGTGTATTCTCCCCTTTCAGCCTTAGCTGGGAAGCAGACTCTGCTTGAACTAGCCGGTAACTTCGGCGTAGGAGCTAGCTCCTTGGAGTTAACGCTATACGCGCTAACTTAACCGAGGCCGAGGTAGCTTTGCTGTGCTGTGATGCACGGAATTTGACGAACATATTTTGTTTTCTTCCACACTTCCACAGCATATCAACTATCAAGGGTCATTTTCTTTCATCCTTTGGCACCCATACTTTAAAGCCCATACTAGGTTCATATTACAGACAAACGGAAGCATTTAAAACAAGTTAAACTCACTCTCTTTGCAGTTTCATAACTCGCGGTCTTTGGGTTGATTGCGAATTGCGCACGTATTGCCGGTTACGGTATCCTCAAGAAAGCGAACAATAAAAGGAAAATAGATAAGTGCCCCTTTTACTAAAGAAGTGCCCCTTCCCCTTTCAATAAGTACCCCTTTTAAATCTGAGAGATGCTTATTTTAATTTGAATAGTGCTCTTCATCTCTGATGAGTGTCCCTTTCTAGTCTTTCACCTCTAATAACTGCCCCTCAGTTTGTTTTAACACGTTCCCCTTTTCCTTTCTATAAAATAATTGCTCTTTATCCTTTTCATAACTGCCCCTTTCCTTTTTCATAATAACCTCTTTTAATCTCTGATAAGTACTCCGATTATTTTAACATGTACCTCTTTTTCTTTCTAATATATGCAATTTTTCCTTTTTAATAAGAGCCACTTCCCTTACTCATGAAAGCCCCCTTTCACCTCAGATGAATGCCCCAATTAAAATCTGATCGGCGCCCCTTTTCTTTTAACAAATGCACATTTTCTATTATGAGTGCCCCTTTTTCATAAGTGCCCTTTTCATATTTGGTCAGTACCCCTTTTCAGGTGTGAAAAGTGCCCCTTTTCACCTCTTTATAATTTCCCTTTTAACAAAGATTATATGACGCTTTCTCTTTCTCACAAGGGACCTATCCCATTTTCATAACAGCCCATTTTCGCCTCTTATAAATGCCCCTATAAAAATCTGATGGGTCCCCCTTTTCTTTCGACAAATACCCATTTTTTGTATCAATAAGGGCACATCCCCTTTTAATAAAAGCCCCCTTTTACTTCCGATAAATGCCCCTATTAAAATTTGATGGGCGCCCCTTTTCCTTCGACAAATATCAATTTCCCATTCTCATAAGTGTCCTTTTGCATCACTGGTGAAGTGCCTCTTTTCAGATGTAAGAAGTTCCCCATTTTCACCTCTGATAATTACCCTTTGTACTTTGACAAGTGCTCCTTTTCTTTTCTAACATAAGTGCTTTATCCCTTCCGTTAAGTGTACTCTTTTTCTCTCATCATTAGATGTGCCCCTAATTTAAAGCGACTTCGAGCAATCGCTACGCTCGATCGCATTAGATAATAGTTATGTTACAATCAAACTTCTTTTCAAAATGTGCTTATACACCCATTAGGATTTGGTTCGTTCCTCTTTGTAAGATGTAATTTTTCGCACTGCAACCTTTGCAAAACATTGACTCCATTGTTAAGTTTAAGATTGCTTTAAAGACGCACTTATTTAACATGTAATTCATCCCTTTATGTCTGTTACCCAGTTCATCTTTCTTTGTATTCTGTTGGTTTTTTTCTTTAGAGCGCTTAGGGACATGTTTTATATACTATGCGTTATGCGCTATACAAGAACGGTTAATTATTTGTATTATTTATAAAAATAAAAAAACATCGCTGGCAAAGGAATAAAACGATCACACCCAACTGCAATGTATAATGCTTAAGACCAGTTTTTGGAAACGCCCCCTGAATGAAATGGAAGCTCTTATTAATCATGAAAATGTTCTTTAAAGCTGTTTAAAACTGCTGAGTTAAAAACAACTTTAAACTAATCAGCTCTAGATACGATGAATTTTAGCTGTGTGTTAAAAGGCTGAATGTCTGAAGAAGATGAGCATAGCAAGTGAGGGGTCCTCAATTTACGAGCTCTGCTTTTCAGTGGACCTCTCCATTTCCTCAAAATATAAATGCAGTTAAATTTGTGACTCAATTTTTGTGTTCCTCGATTGTATAAATTACTGTTAAGTTTTGTTCATAACAAATGTAACTATGTTTTGTTTACATTGTATTTGTTATTATGTATTGTATTCTATTGGAAATGAAATGAAATAAATATGAAATGACGTGAGGAAAGGGGGTGTACTCACGCATTAAGACACAAGGGGAGTACCACTCTAATGGGTCACTTTGACACACAAAAAAATCCCCAAACATGGGTTCCATTTTTTCGAAAAATTCATGGGTCCGTTATGATATACAAATTTATGTATTCAAATTTAATTTTATATCATTTAATAATCAAAATTGAATTATTGTTTTGAATATATAATATTGATAAGTGTATTTGATTCAGAGTCAGTTCTTTTCTGTAATAACAAACCAAATAAAATTCGGCTTTCGCGATTTAATTTTGAGCTATTCGATTTCAAAGGACGGGATTCATGGATTAAATTGTATAAGCTGGTCCAATATCTAATTTGTTCATGTTTATATCATGGTATGCAAAAAAAATAAGATTACAAATATATTTTAAAAATCCATGATATAGTATGTATAATTTTAAAACTTGTTCGATTTTCTTTGTACAGGGCGGCCTCTCATGAAAACGGTTTAAATACTAATAGAGTTACCCTGATTAGATCAAACGAATAAATGAAATATGTCTAGGTATTTATGACTGTTTGAAATTCACCTTCCTATATTATACACAGATCAGAGCGTCATTTGCGTAGGCGGCGCTCATTAGGCATCCGGCTAAAGTAATTGTGATGATTTTCATTTCTCTAATAAAATGGCTCCGAATTGACGAAGAAGGCAATTTTGAATAATGGTGCATTCTTCATCATAATAATGATCAAGTCAAATATCAAAATACTGAGTACAAGTTTTGTGCATCCAACAAAATAAAAATTAGCTTAAGGCATATACAGTGCAACTACATAAACAGGATATTAGTATGAACATTTGTTTTTATCAATGCTTGAATTTTACTTAATTGACTTGTTCATATTGGTTGCTATATCTACAGTTAAACCGAAGTTTTGTGTGTAGCATATCTATATCGGAAGAAGGTGGGTGTTATTTAGAGAGAGAGAGAAGAGAGAGAAAGGGAGAGGGAAGAGGAAAGATGGTCAATAATCGAGACGACGAGTGATAATACGCAAGAAAGACAAAGGGAAAGAGTATCTAAGAGAAGAAAAGGATAAAGTAACAGACAGAATCAATCTTATTTTGAGAATGAATAGAGAAAGATAGAGAGAGGATGAAGAGATCATCTGAAAAATGCTTCGATGTTACAGCGTATGGACACCTAACTTGCGATGACATCTTGCTGTCCAAACATGTGTGAGACAGCATGACATGCTAAAAAAAAAAAAAAAAAAAAAAAAAAAAATCTTATAGCGTATGAACAATGTTACCAAATTCTATGTCAGCTTGCGCTTCATTTAAAGATTTATTTTATAACCTCATTAACGATTAAACAAATTGAATCATTTTTGTTATGCTCAGGAAAATTTTCATTCTCGTGATTTTATTTTGGGTAGGCTTGCAGTAATAACAAAAGAATACTAATTTTACGGATGTCAATATCACATGAGACAAGTATAATCTAGATCTGCCACAAAAATGAACATGTATTGTGATA
This sequence comes from Hemicentrotus pulcherrimus, assembly GCA_003118195.1. Taxonomy (NCBI): domain Eukaryota; kingdom Metazoa; phylum Echinodermata; class Echinoidea; order Camarodonta; family Strongylocentrotidae; genus Hemicentrotus; species Hemicentrotus pulcherrimus. Next base: position 5,101 of record BEXV01001931.1, on the reverse strand, counting down.
TTAGGCTACATTTACAGCGTACTTTCTATAACTATTTTCTGAGTTCAGGAAGATAAAGAACAAAGGATGAACATGTAAATAAACGAAGAACTTCAATATGTTTAAGGGCAAATCACCCCTTGTAATTAAAGTTCATTGGTATACTATAAAATCGAATCTCAAATTGGCGTAGTGGTCATTGTGACGTAGTGACGGATAACTCTCCCGTTTGTTGCGCACAAAATAAAAAAAAAATGTATTTCTATTTTAGGTTATAGCGCCTTCTCCCTTTTGAAATCTTAGTTATTTTGTAAGATGAAAAAGTCTGTCCGCCCCTACATCACAGAAACATGACCGATTCAGCCAAATTGAATAGACTCTATTTAGAGTGATTACAACTTTTTCAAATTCATAACTTTTTACATTTTTGACGGATTTTATTCAAACTTTCACCAGTCTACTTTCCTAATTGTTTTTGTTGTTCTTCTCTAGAGTGGTTTGATATCAAGGCTGTATTTCCCTTTAAAGGTACTTAACAAAACTGTGTACAAAGCAGTACAGTGGTCAGTAGTCTGTCCCCGAAATAGTCGCCCGATTTCCCCAAAGGAATTGACCGAACAAAGCTTTTAGACCATACGAAAAATTTGTCAAGCTGAACATTGTCTTCGGGTTTGGTCGCTCACTTTTGGTCACCGCATTTATACCCATCCCCAAACTTTTTTAGGAGGAAGTTGTAGATACATTAATATTATCATGACACAAAAACTGAAGAAAAAAATATATAAGGTGGGGATTGGTTTTCAGACCAACACGTACCGTGTGTGGTTATAAGAATATACATTATGTCATAGTTTTAAGACTATTGTACTTTTAACTTGTAATAACATGTACTTTTCAATTGTAGTCGAACGGCAATTCAGTTGCTAAACTGCGACGATGGAATTTTTGTAATAAAACCCTTTCATACAATAATATCCGTATGATTGAATTCAACTTAGTCTAATTTAAATAAACTTAATTGAATAGAAGCGGTAATTTTTGTGAAAAGGAAACTGCTGAATTCAAATGAAAAATGTAAAAGGTGAAATTACCAATTATAACAAAAATGCAGTTCCAGCATGTAATATCCATACAAAGAGTAAAAAAAGACAAAATAATAATACCAAAAACTTTACAGGATAACCGGTAAAGGCTGAAAAGATACAAAATAATCGCAATATAAGTTAAGAAATAAAAGCAAAAAATTAAAGAAAATGCTATTGGAATAACGTACAACATAAGGGAAATACATGAGGAAAACACTCCATTAGAAAATTTGCTCATCAAATTCACACTCTGCCTAGCACCTTTGCACACGGCACAAAATTATGTCAATTATTTTGTTAAACCCGCACTATGAATATGACAGACAAAGAAAGCGGACAAAATATACA
>BEXV01001930.1:57379-68424 GCA_003118195.1 Hemicentrotus pulcherrimus | reverse complement strand
GTTCCCTAATCTTATCATCTTCCCCCTCTTCCCACCAAGCCACCGACGCTTAATTTAGCGTGCGCTGATTCGGGTTTTATGTGACACACGATGACATGCTAGTGGCGACCCTGCCTGAAGAACAAATTCTTGGCGTACCTAATGTGCCGCTATTACGACACCCAAACTACCCCAGTACATCTGGATGAGAAACGTTTATCTAATAACCTCTGACGGTTATCCTGAGGTTATAGGTTTCTGTACCGCTACACTGACGCTAATATACAATCGGCGGAGCAGCCCAAAAAAGGGGGAAATCCGGAGAAGTACACCTGCAGCCATTTGGATGGATAGTACAAGAAGCTGTGTAATGTTACAGTTCACTTGCTTCATTAACTCAAGCCTCAGTACCTGGTCGCATTTGATCTGATAAAGTTGAAAGTGGTGTCATCGATTTTAGTAGGGCATACCATTACCTTGCATCAAAAGTGGTAACATGATAGCACGCAGGAAGCTCAGACCACCGGTAATTATTAAAGTAGCTGGATAGATATCTCTTCCAAGATGCTGTTGGTCTTGCTGATACCATTGGAAACTCTATATCAGAAAAATAAAGAAGGATGTGACATTAAAGAAACGGATGAGAATCGGAAAGTGAAGTGGTACTTTGGAGGAATGGTTACTGCGGCAAAATACTGCAAAAAAACGGCTATAAAACAACCTTGTGATTACATGTTTCGATAGCAAAGCATATCATGTACACTGTAACTGCATATGATGTATCAGTTTCTTTCTCGTTTACGTTGAGTTTGCATCAACAGAATACTGTTATGGAATTTGAAAACATGAATTCCTTTTTAGCTTGCTAAAAAGAGATTCTGCATATTTGGCATATTTTTTTCTTCTTCAGAATAGTCAATAAGATTCTGGTGAAGATTTTACCCCATGTGTTGTATCATTTGATTCCATTAATATTCCCATTGCTTTTCCACAGCACCCCCCCCCCCTTCAAACAAAAATATATACATTTCAGTCATTGAACCTTTAGATCTTGACGATGGTATTTCTGCGCGAGTATAGCTGACATTTTGACCACGTAAATATTGAGAAACAATCTGTTACGATCGAGGGCAGATGTTAAGCGCTTTCGCTCATGTCCCCGAGGTAAGATTTCTGTGACCTATTTAATAAACGATTCCTTAGTTCCCTAGGGCGAGGTTCTCAGCTTTGAAGCAGTTCAAACTAGATCCTCTCAGCAGCAAGATATACCAATGACCTTTTGTTTTAACTGACCGATCCGGCAAATCAACATGCAAGGTTCAAAAATGTTTCTATAACTCAAGCAGGGAACTTCATTGGTTGATGAAATCATTTCTTTTGGTTTAACTTGATCTTTGACAGTGCCTCTAAAGGCAGGAAACATCAAGCCATCGTGTGAGGAAAAATAAAACGTTGGCTTAATGGGATAAGACAACCCCCATAAGATTGGATGACAGCGTTTTCTGTTAATATTATAAACTTCCTAAAGTGGACGCACGAGGAGACATGAAGATTCGGTAAGACCCTGTTTCTAGAACAGCAGGTTTGAAATCTAATCTTAATGCATGTGACAATTGGTAAACAATTAAAAAAAAACCCTAGAATTAGGTAGCCTTGTCGATACCTATATTCATGGACCTGCTTTCATAGCGATAATGCAGATCAATGTCACATGACCACACTCGTTACGCAGAGGAAATTACCCATGGGCTCTTAAAATTAGAGGCTTGTCAACAATATTGACAAAGGCACAATCGGAGCCGACGTTGCTCCGTAGTCGATATGGTCTCTTCCTCTTTCGGTAAAGAAGAAAGGAAGAAAGAGAGAAGAAAAGAAAGAAGTGCACCAAAGAAAAAATGAAAAGAGATGGGCGATATACATCCCACTTTATCTAGTTCTTCTAATCTTTAAAAACAAAAAACACTTTCTCCAATCTTATTCCTTATTATCCGGCCCTCCATTTCTCCCAACCCATCAATGCAGATGATTATGATGAATGTAAACTGATCAATATTCTCTCAGGCCGAGTTCCAGCTTTCATCACCTCTTGCATTCCATCCAGTTTGGCTCTGTAATGCTACAAATGCAAGAAAGTAATACATATCATATTACCCCATGAAACCTCTTTACTCGGCCAATAAATTGATTAGTTTGTTGCTTTCGTTGCGCTACAAATACGTCGGCTGCTTTGCCGCGAGCTTCATCTTTCTGAAAAACACAAACCTTGGTCATTCCCGGTCGTTGCTCTGAGATTCCTGCACACCCTCCCCTCTTTCGTCCTCTTCTACATTGTTCTTAACAGCTGTAACAATCAAGTCCATTACATATCCGATGAAGGCATGACATAAAGGTAGTCTTTTTATGTGTAATAATGGCAATTTTGCCACATTTCGCAAAAAGTCTGTTGCAATTCAAAAGAAAATTTCAACAAAACAGAAACGGAACATTTAAACAGACGGCAGCGCTAAGGAAATGCCTTTAGCTTGCGTATGATACATAAACATCGCTTCGTTTCAAAGGACGACTATACACTGAAGGCAAGACACACGGTATATGCATTTTTCACTATTAACCCTAGGGAGGGGGAGGCGCCCAAATATATTCCAGATGTGTTCTCTGTTATCAGTCTTCCTACTTCTTTGTCAACACCTACATCAAATCAACCATTGTGATAGGGCATTATACCTTTTTCTTAGACTTACTGTTCTTCTAATAAATGTCTTGGAAAAATTCCATGTTACCTTCAAATGTGTGCTTTTATGTGCTTTGGGGCTAAATAGCTCCGGCTTTTAGAGATTTGTTTCATTCTCTAATTTGTTTCGTGTATTAAAATGCACTCTCGTATTAGCACCAAGCGATATCAATATAGCAAACACAAAACAAATCTCCTCTTTGCGATTAAGATAACTATGATGGCCTTAGTATTTTCCTCGCCCTCGTAAAAAAGGGGTTATACCAAATTCGAAAAACCATGTCAAATCCACAAGTGGGCGATGTATGTCGACATAGTGTCGATAGATTTGAAATTGATTTTAGAAACCAATCGGCTCATTGTCGGATAAAAGGAAAGAAACTTGGACGGTCGGATAAAAGGAAAGATGCTTTGACGATAAAAGTTTATATCAGGGTAAATCAAAGGCCTTTATCCTATCTTGCCTGATGCATTCAATTGATTTGAAGATACCGACCATACTTTCTTCTCAAATCAAGCTGGCCGATGGCTTTATTTCGCCATCTAGCTGAAATGATCAAGACGTATCCGAAAGAAAAAGTCTCAGGACTGACCTAAGCAATTTCCTCTGTTTTAAAAAATCCAGCAAGAAAACGAAAGTCTTTACATCATCGCCCTATATTTTTTCGTATCGCATAGTACAGTATCATTGATATTGAAATCAATGTAATTCTCGAAGACATGTATTTAGCAACATGTCTCACCAAGATAAGCTAATACTGCTCCAACGGTACTCTTTCAATAAAAGAGGCTGGATGTAAAGTAAGAGTGATGATGGCGGTTTACAAACATGTCTAAATATAACTCGCCACTCAGTGTTCGAACCTAGAGCAAACATCAACAATAGAATACATAGGAGACAGACATCTCCGAATTCATTCAGTGTCAAACGTTGATAAGATAATAGTCTGTATCCTGTGAAAGTTTGAAATGCAAAAATGAAAAAGTAGAAGGGTCGTAGAGAGATAAAGAGGCGCACGTCAACATATTCATCCGCCATGCATTAAAGGCGTCTACTAATCCAATAAGATTTTTAGAAATTTAATTTTCTAGCGCGACTCCAGGCATCCGTGATTTCTCTCCTCCAATTTCGTCTAGGATCAATATAATAAGGAAAGCAAAGAATGTTATGCATTGAATGATGCGATCCGGTTAACGTAAGACCACCCAACTCCCTTTTTCCTATATTTTCATTTCGTCATAAAAATGCTTTGAAACTTAATCTACCTGAATAAAGGGAAAATCTTGTTTTCCTCTTCAAAGTTTCTTTCTTATTCTACTTGGTTATCGATCTATCAACCTACTACATACCTTCTGGAATTATGCATTATACTTCTAATTCACTTTCCCCTCCCGCGCTTTCTTTCGTTGAAATTCCTGTCTTCATTTGTATTATTTTGCTTCTTTTTTTCTGTCGCTACCGGTTTGTCTGTTTAAGGCTATCATTAACACATTTATAGCCTTACACGATCCACCTATTTCGGGGTGCTTCTGGTGTTTATGTTTATATTTTAAAGTTTAATAACAACGCACTGAATAAAGTAAACGAAGTTCTTACCAATTACTTGGTAAGTTGCCAATGGGCTGATTCTTATATATTGCCATTGTTTTTTGTGTATAAACATGCATTGATATTTAGATTTTCTTAACAAAGTTGTATTTTGTTTTTAGTTTCCCCAGTCAAACTCTCATACACAGAAGGAAAAAAAGAAAGAAAGATAATGAACTCCCTTTTATCTGTGTTGTTGATTCTCCGCCTTCCCCTCATTTCTTTTGTAAACCCCTCTATCTCTCTCTGCATAATCCCTGTTCGTCTGTCTGTCTGTCTGTCAGTCTTTCTCTCTTTGTCCTATCTATTTCGCCTTGTCCCTTTATCATTGTTTTACTCCTATGTTATTATTTTTTTTCCTTGTTTCAGATTTGACAGGTATGAATGCTCCCATTACTGCTGCTNCCCCCCCTCTCTCTCTCTCTCTCTATCCCTCTCTATCTCTCTCCCCCCTCTCTCTCTCTCTCTCTCTATCTCTCTCTCTCTCTCTCTCTCAATCCCTATCCCTCTATATCTCTGTCTGTCTCTCTCTCTTTCCAAATCATATAAATACTTCTTAGGTCATGACGTTTTCCACTTTCATATCTTATCCATGTCATCCGAAGTTTCTTAATTTCCAGACCCTCTTATCAAACCCCATTCTTCCCCCTTGTTCCCACTATATATATTAAAGCTGAACCAGATGGAGTATTCTGATCAATAACGTTGAACGTAAAACGTAGAATAGCACGCATCTATTTTGGGGTTTCATACATTTTTTGTGATTAATTTCAAGTCGATATTGCAATAGACCCCACGGGAAATGACATTCGAATCATTATGAGTCCTGCGCAACTACAGTGCCCGCTCACAATATTTACATACACCGTGCGGGACAGAAAAGAAAATACATGTTGTTTGGCTCAATTTTTATTTTAATCTTAAATACATTGCGCCAACCGGCCAGTGGCGCTCAACGTTCCATTAAAATGGAAATACTTTCACCGGCAATCGTATTTCCCTTTCTTTTTTCTTTTTTTTTATAGAAAGATATTAAAGGGAAAGTTAAATTCTGTTCCAGAGGGCTCTACACAAAATAATATTTTGTGAGATAATGAAAAACTGAGTGTCAAATTTGAAAGAACATTATGTAAATGACATTTTAAAAAAATATATTATCTTTATTTGGCTGAAATATCCATAAATATAACGATTTCGTATCACAACAAACATTACATATTTTGACAAATTTGAAAAAAAAAAATCGTTGAAAAAAACGAAATAACGGCTTTTACGTCGTATTTCTGCTAAATGCCGGTTTTATCTTTTTTTGTTGGCATTTTCGTGTTGCTTATATTACGCACAACCAGCCGGCTTATGAATTGTTATTTTTAATTAAATAATTAATTAACGGTCACCATGTTTTTTTTTAAGTGGAGCTGAATTGGTATGCTCGTATTGGCTAAATTCACATATTTTGGGGTCGTTGATAGCAATTGTAGGTTCTAAAAGGGCACTAGAAATGTCATAGATAATAATGAGAGCAATAACCATGCACTTTGAAGGCATTTGCGGTCTGAAAACAGAACTCAAATATCCATTTAAGTAGAGTATACGAAAAGTTTGTATTGTTATCCATTCACAAGTGAACAGAATACAAACAAATATTTATATAGTGAGGGTAAATTTGAAATTAAGAGGGCGATTTTGACTCACCTGCACACTCACACGCGCGCTCAAACACCATTACCCCACACCTACAAACAAAACCCAACTGCACATATTCATGCGGACCAACAAACACATGGCTGACACAGATATTTCCTGTTATATTCTAAAGTTCATGCCGATCAATTGTTTTCATTTCATATCAAAATCTAAGCTGTACTTTTGCCATTGATCCTTATTTCGTTTTCGGCAAAAATACAAACGCATTCTGGTTTATGACAACTTTTTCTTTTCAGCCTCAAAGGGGAATGCTTCAAGCACCCATTGATCATCAATGATGATCAATAACGGATTATTTTCTTAGTGCTTCATTCCAAAATATTGCAAAAATAATTTCGGGCAATGACAGAGCAGGACAAAAAAAGTCACGACAACGCAATTAGTTGAGTAAACTTTCAGACAAGTGAAAAGGTGACACTATTCATGACATTATGGCTCATGTAATTCGATTATACAGTGGCTAAAAAGAATAAAGTGAATAGTTTACAAAGTGGGTCAAAAGCTCCGTGCATCCTTAGAATTTTCTTTCAGTATAGGAGAGAAAGAAAATCGTTGCTGACTTCAATATCACTTCAATAAAATATATGTCTTGTATTCATCCCTGAAGGATCTAGGCCTAATGAAATTAAGGTTCTTCCAATATAAGATTGCAAGATGGATTCACTCACTAGATATCTACAAATATAAAACTAGAATCTCCTATATCACTTGGCAGTCGCAATTCACAGTTAATTCGAAAGATGTCTGATAATCAATCAAACGCTTTTCACTTGGTTACGATTTCCTTTTTCCCGTTAAAAAATGAAAAGTTTGAATTGTCTTATTAAAAGAAGAAAGAATGGTTCCAGTGGGATTCGTGACCAGAAGTGTCAAGACACTGAAAATCAGTCAAACTGCCTTTGAAAGTTCTTTCATGCGTTGTTTATACACGTAGCTGCTTTGGGAACAATTGCACACTAACGTGGAATAATAAAATCGTCCTCTCTAGCCGTTCCTTTTTATTCCAAGGAAAAGGATATTCGTATCTCTTTCTGTGCCTTTTTCTATATTGTTTTTTTCTTCTTCGAATTCTCCTTACCCGTACGATCTGCATGCGTATGGCGTGTTTTATTCATGGTATATTACCTGTAAGCCGCTAAGCATAGTCCCGTATCAAATGGCAGGAGGAATCACATCGCCTTCCAAGATTATTCACGCCAAGAGGATAGCGAAAGGATGACGGCTTAGCGACTAGATGAATATTTATGAAATCTAGATGATGCTGTTTATTTGCTAAATACACGTCGGCCTTGAAAAATGTTTTTTTAAGGAAAATTGTATTTCTGAATTTTATAAGGTTGAACGACTTCTTACTTTGAGCCGTAGTTATGTATTCTATAACTAAATCTGTTCATGTTATTCTTAGTACAATTGATCCTTTTCAGAACATTTTAATAAAACATCTTATCACAATGACCAAACATCATGCTGAATATTTGGAATTTGAACGAATATGGGTGCATGTACTAAGGTAGGAACCTCCTTTAAAACGTTTTGAGGATATGTATTCAATGTAGTATTATTATCACCAAATAGGTCAGAATTCTGATATGTAATAGGCTTTTGCATCAGGCAACGTTCTATCACACCTACTAGACTAATATCGGACTGAAAGTATAAGTAATTACAATTAAGGTACCTCGAATGGTCCAAAATGATTGGTTAGGAGTCGGTGTGCAGTCGGTGTCGAGTCGGATTGGCAGTGTGACTATCAAAGGTATATGTGAGCCCCAACCTGCTCCCCAATACCGTAGTCACACTCACGAGATCGACTCAGGGCTTGAAACAGACCAAATTATAAAATAAACAATACTTTACGCCGAAGGACCGATAATATTAAAGGCATCGTTTAACAATGTTAAATCTGAGATTTATGGCCTTCCGTGTTATCAATGTCTTTGATATGGTGTGATATTGAAGCCCTAACAAAATTGCGCTTCAAAATGATCATGAAGTGCCTAATAAAAAAGGTAACAATCTTTTATTGACCGGTTTCATCATACTTGTTTTTGCCCCATTTGACTGTAGTGTTATAAAAACCGTTAGGAACACGAAAAATTTGATTTCGATTTCCTATCATAAATATCTTGATAATCAGACAGGCGATCGGCTTGTAAAAGTCATGGAGTTCCTGACTGACCTAAAGGTTTATAATTAGCATTGCAGCGGGAGCTAAATTCAGGATTTTGTTCCAATATCTGAGACCCAATCCCTTTAAGTCAGTTTGGCATCGGTTTGCAGTCAGTTTTGGAAGGGCAACTGTGGTGAGACGTAATATAGAATCATGGCAATCGCAATCGTGATCAGTGATGGACGAGAAGCGATCGGTTGTACCTCTTGAAACTGTCGAGTTGCTGTCGTGAGAGCACCGAGGCTTCAACTAATCTTTCACGGATATATATCCTGATAATATCAGATTGGGTCCAATTGCTTGTCAGACCGGGTCAACAGAAGTTCTTTGGAGTGAGAGCGTTTCGTCACATAGGGTGATTGTTATCTTTGAACAACCCTGTAAGACGAACTGTCAATGACTGAGGAGCACGTAATTGCCCTTTAATATATCTGGAGTTGAGGTTAGGGAGGGTGTGGGGTGAGAAAGGGGCAATCAACAGGTGTGATGTCAGGGCAAAAAAGTAGGAAGAAAAACGATATGGGATCAACTTCAAGCAATGCCACTAATACCTGCGGTAGGTCATCAAGCTAAGTTTGCCTCTCTTTCACATGAGGAAACCGAGACCTGAAATGCAATAGAAGCATTTTCTTAATTATATGTTATAATGGGAAAAACACTCCTCAAGGACTGATTCCTTTATCAAGCTTTATTGTGTCCACACCTTTAAGACTCATTATGAACAGCTTATAAAACATAAAGTATTATACAAATGTTTGCGTTTAACCAGAACATATTTTAAGTTGCATTCACCCCGAAGTCAAATTTGTGTAAGTGCAGACTAGGGTTGTGTGTGCTTGTGTGTAGGCATATGTTTATATATTTATCATCTTTATTTCAATGCAATGTCATGTTTATTTATGCATGAGAATAGAACTCTTGGACGGGCGAGCAAATAACGATAAATTGTTAATGCGAGTTGAATCCACAGGGGACGTGATATCAATTCAAAGTGAAAAATAGTACTCACATCCCCGGTGGGTTGTAGCCAAAATGCAAATTAAATCGAGTGTGTACTTACATATACAATTTTGATTAAATTCTACTTGATGAAAAGAGTGGAATACGAATCGATTGAGTATTGACGTGATACATAATATGAAACGGAAATAGGTTACTACACTAAATATATTTTAATCCCAAGACGGAGAAAGAGACGAAGAGGAAGAAGAGGAGGAAGAAGAAGAAGAAGAATAAGAGAAATAGGGGAGGGGAGGAGGAGGAGGAGGAGGATAAAGAAGAAGAACGAGAAGTAGAAGAAGAGGACGACGATGAAGAAGAAGAAAAGAAGTAAGACGAAAAAGAAGAGTATGGGGAAGAGAAGGAGGAGGAAGATGAAGAAAAAGAAAAATAAATAAGAAGGAACAAAATAATAATCATTATTGCATTTCATATTTCAGGCTTTTGTTTGCAAGGCTATCAGTGGCAATATTAGATAAATTGACGGTAATATTTTCCGATTTTTTTTTTCTCCTTCAGATTTGTGGCACTTTAAGTAAAAACAAAATCCTCACACATGATTTGTGCCTTAAGAATATTAAGAAATCAAGTGATATTTCATATCTATGCTTGTTATGCTATGTCCAGTGAAACTCTAGTGAACTTTGATAATCCTCCAGGGAAAACTTAGGAATAAAACCGGGCATGTGCATTGCAAAAACAATTTTATAAACCTGACTCTACAATGAGTACGAAAATTAATATGCCAGTAGTACGCAAGTATATTGAAGAGAGAGGGGCAGAAATAAATGTATGAGAGGAGGAAAAATGTAAAGAGGGATGGTGATAGAAAGAGAGAAAGAGAGAGAGAGAGAGGGAAAAGTAAAAAGGGATATAAAGATGTAATAATCAAATCAAATTTTCTAAACTGATCTTGAATCAGACTACATTCATGATGTCTTTTAACTCAAGTAGGAAATAGCTGTATCAGTTAGAAACTACTATACCCTTCTGTATTTAATATGGAAACACGTTTGTGAGAAAGAGATTTATTTATTTCGGATTTTCTGACGGTCTACCCAAAAATATGTTTGTGGGGCTCAATCCATAATATCTTGTCATATACTGTCGTAAGTCATTTTTCATCCTAAGGCTTGCGATAGAATATCTTCCGCCCGCAACTGCCTTACAAGATGTTTCCCCATGGGGAATCTGCCCTTTTTATCTTTTATTTTCAGCTTGTATCTTGTATCCTTTCTTGTCATATATTCGAAGGATATACGCCATCATGGTACATTTCTATCACGCCATTTTGGGCAAATATCCATAAAAAGGAGGTTTCAACGTGTTCATTAGTGTGTGCTAGTTCGCAGGTAATGTGCCATATTGCACAATTTCATATGACTTTGTGTTAATCCACCAATAGCCTAAAGCCATCGTAAAGGTGTAAGCTGTTTAACATGTATAGTTTGATGACTGTTCCCGGCTGGCTGTCTATGGCCCTTTGCAAATTAGCGCATAGCATTTCACTCCCTGTAAATCTTTAGGTTTTGTCAAGGGCTGTGAGCGACATGTTATTTCTTTATCCGCGTCATTTATATCGCACGCGGTTACACGTTGCCATAGAAAAATCCCGATTACTACTCACATAACACTTAAAATAGAAAAGTCGTCAACTGCAGAGTGGAAATCCTAGATCAACCTGACCTAATCTGGCAAATGTCAACGAGGCCGTTTAAGATATCAAGAGTAGCATCCAGAAAGGTACAGTACCATGTGGGTTCTGCCCAATTCACTCCTTTGGATTAATAGTTTGTATATCTCTTTAGATTCCAAATATACCAGCATCGACAAAAATAGCATCAGCAGTGGTTCTACAATTTATTTATTTT
>BEXV01001930.1:4368-37048 GCA_003118195.1 Hemicentrotus pulcherrimus | reverse complement strand
ATCCCCCCCCCCCCCCACTTATCTATTTATCTAAATAGGTCGTTTGGCCCATATCCATCTGTTTTCATTCTTCTCTGTCGTTTCTTGCTTTTTCCTCTTTTTTCCCCCTCTCTCTCTCTTTTTTCGCTCTCTCCAGTCTATCTCTTTCTCTTTTTCTTGATGTTGTTTGTTGTTTTCGGTTTCTCTTCGTTTATAATTATTCCATGTCTCCGCCTGCAATCCCTATTTAGCCTAGATCTAAAGTGCTTGTGCCTTCGTAACAAACAAGAATGGAAAGGGGAGAATTGAAACGAATTATCATTGTAAAAGAGTGCAAAAACATAGAGAGAAAAGATGGCGTTAAGATAACATTAGGCTTCATGATCTTTATCCAATCATAAAAGTAATTACCTCACGCTTTAACTCATTATGTTCTCCTTTTTTTCCCATTTGATGTTGCAGTTGATCTGTTTTTCTTGTTAATAATATGAAAGTGGGATTAAATAGCAGCACTGATTGTAAGCAGAAATAACTTTCCAATAAAGCATTGATACATACTGGATTAGATAAGTGAAGCGATGACGCTTGGATATAATACATTTAAAAATGAACATAATTATCGCTGGCGCCATCCGCGTACGTAAAGAGCATTCTGGGATGGTGTCGAACGCACGTGCAGGGAGCATAAACGCCAAATGTTAAATCGCACCAATGTTCGGGAGATGTGATCACATCAGTCTCTCTCGCGACTGAAGTGATATAAAGTCCTAGCCTCTGGGCTATAATTGGCTGGGTTTGTTCCCATGTGGAGGTGTATCCATAATTTGGTGACACTTTTCACGGGCGTTTTAATATTGGAGCACAATTACGTGACCGACATAATACGAGGGATTTTGATTGCGTGTCTGACAATCGGTGTCTCCTGCTTCATTTTGTATTTTGCTCAAGGCTCATCGAGCAGTGTATTAGATTATAAAGACCTGTTTTTACAACAGTTATTAAACAAGGTTGAGTATTTTTGCAAGCATCCACCGATAAAATCTAATTTTTCAAGAGCCCTACTAGACAAACAACTCTCTGATTCCCAAGTTGGTATGAAAAATACTGCGGCGAACCACCAAGTGTTAAAGTTCGTTCGAGTTAGCGGAAAGATCGATTTTCCTTCGGTTTCTAATCAATTTCCATTTAACCTCACATAAGACGATATGTTAAAGGGATGTTGCAGTTGATTCCTAACATTACATTGGTTTGTCTAAGTTGTTTGTTGTTGTTTGTTGTTCATGTTCATGTTCAGTCTTTGCGGTTTGGGTTTGCCTGAGTGTACATCATGGGCAATCATCTCCTTCGATTTGGTTCATTGAATGCCATCTGTCCAAATCGGTCTATCCTGCATTAACCTACGAAATATAAAGTCGTTTATCTAACAGACTGGATCATTATGACATGTCATTAGAAATCAAATTGCTTTACCTAATTTAGGTCCATGTGTAGGGCGCCACGTGTTCGATTTCCAACGCAGGGCTTAAAGATGTCAAGTCATTTGCTTGCATAATTAAACAGGAAACGTCATGATAAAAAAAAAAAAAGAATTCCGACACCCAATTTGAGTTCAATCATGGAGTTTCATCATGCACATACCCAATGTCTACATCGGTTGTGAAAGTACTCTAAGGGCCATATTCGAGACACGATCGCGCCCCCATTAGACGCCATGCCTATCCTAGATTTAGAAAGCCAGTCGACACGCCTCATGAAACGAAGCAATTGGCAAACGCATGGATATTCACGAAGGGCTGAAGCATCGTTGGAGTGGCGGACACTCATGTCAACTTGAAGCTACAATCAAGTTAAGTTCTACCCTCAGAAACCCTCTGCTGGCGAATTGTTTAGCGATGGTAAAACATAGATGATGGTAGGACGGATTGACTATCAGTTGCTTCGTGCCCGTCCGAATCCAAAGATGAATTAATACTACCGTTCTATTTTACCAAGGGAAGCATAATGTGTACCAATGATTATCTTCGTCAGGGCTGAGCGATTATTACTACTGAAGCATGCCTAGTGCTATCAGTTTCTCACTTAGAGGGCAAAACGTGGGTACAACAGTGTACCTGGCATCCCTGCTCAGGGGTGTGAGCATCGATAAGGAGCTATTAAGCCAAGAGCTCTCGAATAAAAGTCTAAAGTCTTTGCCAATAGTTCCTTCTTTAACAGTCCTTCCTCCAAGCACACAGCGACTCAAGATATTCCATGAGCTTTTGGTAACATAGAATTCATTTTCTCCTTTCAAACATATTCCCGTTATCTCATTGCTACACGATGTGGAATGCTCTGATCTTCTGTTTCTAGCAACAATCATGTTATAATTTAACACTAATGTCCTTTGGCATAACATTGATCTACATTTGCTACACTCGACCCATTTGATGTAAATGGGTACCTGGCAGGAATTAATTCCTTGAAATGCTACAGCGCCGTAGTGGCAGCCGTGCTAAAGCCAGGGTCATAATCGGGAGCGCCAGAAGTGTCAAGTCTGACAGACATGAGCGCTATACCCACTGTTATTATCATTATTATTTGAAATGACGTATTAATGTCATAAAATACCACACATGAAACAACAGAAATTAAAAAGTTCAAATAAAATATTACAGCTATGAACACATATTTGATGGTGCCTTTAGAATAACATATGTACATTAAGTAATAAAAGAAATTCTCAATGCAGTGTAGACAGTTTGACTATACAATAGGACATGGTCCCCAAAACAACATAATACTTCCCAAAAGCGTTTCTAGGATTTTGTTCCACGTCAGTGGTCCAACAAAACGCAATTGAGGGGGAGTGTTGTTAGGAACATCATTGCCTAACCAAGCAGATAGCGTATGTTTTGTGGGGCTTTTATTTGAAGTAATTTAGAACAGCTCCTTCGGGTCATACTGATCGCGAAGTAATCAAAACAAGAATACAATTTCTACCGCAGGGAAATATTATATTCGCTTCGTTTATAGTTACTGATGCCTGTAACATCCTTAAATGTTTACGAAATAAGTGAAAACAGCGCTCAATTATACTTGATGGGAATTGTATTTGAACAATAGAAAAGATGGACTCGGAATAAAGGCTGTCATGATCGTCAAATCACCACGACATGGAAATAAGCATGTACTATTTACAAGACCTAAACAGGACATAATTTCTAATGAATAGGTTGCCCCATCAACCAGACAGAATCCATTTGAAGTTCGACAAATAATACCACTGCTACCGAAAATGAATAAGCTTTAATTGTGAATACAAATAAAAACTTAACAAGCCATGAACCTTTTTTTTTAATATACAAATATTCTAAATCACACGACTTTTTTTCTTCTTCAGACTTGATATTGTCTACCAATAACGAGTCCGATATTAAAGGTAATACCATGTTGTTTTATAAAGGGTTGTGTCTAAGTTTACTTTTTGTTTTTTGCTTACGCTTGAAGCTTGTATTTTACATCCTGTTTATCAAAAAGTGTGTCCTCTTTCTTTCTCAAACAGATCACCATTTTCCATGTTTTGTGATTTATCGGAGAAGATAATGTGAAGGCAATGTATTCCTAAACCAAGGAAATATTATTCCCTGGATGTTTTCCAGATTACATGATGAGTTTTTATGTGTCTGTGAGGGAAAGGAATAAGTTTAGGAAAATCAATAACCGTCATAGAAATTCCCCCAAACGACGATGATTACTTGTCCTCCCAAATTATTGGGTCGTTGTATGCCTAATTTTGGCAATTTAATTTCAGTTCATAGTCTAAAGTATTCGTGCATGTGCAAAATATTATCCAATAGGGCATAACATTCTTCCAAAGTTTGCTGAACACATAATCTTCTTTCATGCAAGGCATGTTCACCCCCCCCCCAAAAAAAAAATAAAATAAAAAAATACAACAACATCAAAAGCTTATTTGAATATTAAACGCGCTATTGCTTTAAAGGTATAGACCAGTTCTGGTCATGCAATTGTGAAAGAAGCGTTGTGGAATCGATCAGAAAAGGTTGATCATCTAGCAAATAGGTTTTGGTGTGTACTGCAGGTTTCTGGAATCATCAAAAAGATAAGAAATTTAGCCCAGTCTTGGTAAAGTTACAATCACTGTACACAGAAAGATGTATATGGGACTATACGTGATATTTATCCAGTCCGGATAGATATAATAATTTACCAAATATATAAATTAGTAGGCGGTTTCTCGGCAAAATTTGTATCATCACGTATTAGTNGTATGGTCCTCACTATGCACTAATTATTTCTTGTATATTAATAATATAAATTTCCTATTTTCACCCTATTTCTTCACACCAGCATCCAAGTTAGATTGTTAGTAATATGTGTCTGTGTGGATGCACAAATAAAGAGTATTTTTTTGTCCAAATAAATCATGAAAAAAAAATGAAAATTGATAAACTATTTTTATAAAAATCAATAATTATGAAATACAATATTCAGAAAATAGTTTCAATTCTTCAAAATTCATAAAAGTTTTTGGGAAATGTCACACACGCAATATGATACAAATCATATAACCTGGGCAAAGGCATGGGGAATCAAGTTTTGGAGGATAAAAAGGGAAATTAATTGGATTAAACTATGTAAAGCATTTGATAAGTTGTGAGGACATGACGTCACAAGCTAATAACCATCTTGGCAATTTGTGTTGTGAATCTCATTGTTCTATAGTTTTACATACTTTTTCAAAAATCATAACTTTCTTATTAATTATCCGATTTTGCTCAAACTTTTTTTGATTGGTTTGTCTGATTTTTCTGCTTTTATTGAAAGTAAGTTATTTTTCGAGTGGACTTGTCCTTTAAGCCTTTTTATACATTTAATTCAAATTTTTAAAAATACGTCTTTTTGCCTGGGGCACATATACCATAAAGACGCATAAGTGACAGATGTAACCTAATCCTTTTCATAGAGAACCCAATAAAACATATACCCTATAATTGGGTTCAAGTATGATATAGGCTTCCCGATATCGACCGTTCGTCATGTAACGATATCACGGTGCTAGATATCGATTGTTGAAGTGTATATCCCACTTTTCTGTTGGCCTGTCGATGGATCCTACCCCATATTGATTCAATAAGCTTCTCTTACAGACAGGGATAAAACGGTGTCTTACAGCTTCCCTTCCTTTTTCTTTCTCTCTCTCTCTCTCTCTCTCTCTTCCATTTTTCCCCCTTCGCTGAGTAAACAGTCTGAACCCATTATGTATTGTGTAAATCTATGCTTACCTCTTTTTCTAGGTCCTCTGTTCGGTACAGTCCAATGTCTTTAAAATACGTGTCTCTCCTTTTCTAACAAAAATGTTGCAGAATCGTGAGGAAATTATTTATTTCCATATTTTGCATCGGCTCTCTCTCTCTCTCTCTCTCTCTCTAGGCAGCTGCCAGTTTTTTTAATAGTGAACTTTGAAGGGGAAAAACTAAGCCCGAAGGAGTGCATATTGTCTATGGAACGCCATGTATTAACTGTGATCCCCAATAATTCATATCTTAATAGCTAATCTCATATTTTAGATTCGTAACTTTGATTCTTCAGTTGCATTTCATTACAAATGATTTTGTATATTAATTTTGATAGATAGTAATAGATAGAAATTTAAAAGGAGTTGATTTGTTGACACACTGCGTTTCACGAGTGGGTTGACTACAGAGTTTACTCTGCATAAAAGATAAACATGAATAAATTATAACTATAGTACTATATATTATAAATTCATGCTTCTCGAGCTGATGAAATCTTGATATCTACAAATTGCTTTACTGCCTTTAGTTGAGTCGCAAGGATTTATATTCGAAAGCCGCATCAATTAAGTTCCTCCAAAGTAACAAACAATCTGATATTATAGTCGGTGTTTCTATATTTTACAATTAATCTTTGTTTTATTCGCAGAATTTCTACTTCATCGTTAAAAGCAGATAGTGAAAATTGTTGACTGGGAATATTATGTGTCACGTTGTTAACAGCTACTTTAACACTCCTCACTCGAGTTCAATAAATATAAGTTTCAAACTCGGGCTGAAGTTTTCTATTTCTCAAAAAGTAGGAAGAGGAGACTGGAAATAATGCTCTTCAGATGAAATTTTGTCCGAAATCGAGTCATACAATGAGATCGCCTTTCTCTCACGTATAATGGTGGCTGCACTAGACAGACTTCACTCACCTCTCAGCTATTAAGTGGGCCGTTGGGAGAATTCGCTCCGATTTCAACTCCCCAGCAGTAAATGCGATCGACATCTTCTCAAAAACTCACTTTTGCATACCACTTGAATGGAACGACACCGGGGACCTGACTAGGATTTGTATTTCTTATTCTGATAAGACTCCGCCCCCCCCCCTTCCCCCACCAAACCTCTCTCTCTCCCTCCCCCTCTCTCTCTCCCTCTCACTCTCTTGTTATCTCTCTCTCCCTCTCTCTCTCTCTCTCCCTCTCTCTCTTCATTGCTGTAGTTTAATATGACTTACCGGCGCACACATGCTGTATTGATACGGATTTTAATGTCTACCTCTTCGATTTCCTGATAATTCTTCTTCTCCCGTGACTTCTGCTATCAGTTTGATAAACCACTCTAGTATTGTTGATAATCATTCAGTCATGCGAGTATCATTTATGGTTTGCTATAGTATTAAACTTGTCACGCCATCGCGTTCTGAGAATGAGAAAGACTGTCATGAGATACCTGTGAAAGGTTAATGGTAATCATAGTATGCAGTGTCAAGTTTAGAATGATCAAAATGACAAGAAAAAAACTCGGTCTTGCCGAATACCAGATGCGATGCATACACAAATGTGACATGTGGGAATAATAATGATAATAATAATTTTTAAAAAAACGTTGCTTATGCGCTTACAACCAAAGTCTCTAAGCGCCGTACACACGAAATGAATGGTCCAGACCTGTCGCTAAATATTGTGATGCACTTAGAATTATTGGGTGTTTTAAGAGGAATCTAAGCTGCCATGACTCTCTTCAAAACTAACATACTAAACAAAAAGATGCTTACAAATCACTTGTCATCTTCACCATGTTTAGTAGAACTCTTTCTTCTCCTTAATCTACTTCTAACCTCACCTGAGGTACATATTTGTCACTGCCTCTTTCGTTGTTAACTTCTCAAAGATTTCCCTTCAAGACATGGCTTCGGCGTCACGTCTTATCTACTGACACACGTCGCCGTCTGCATGGTTCTCCCTGTCGAACTGGATCCTGAATAGAAAATAGGCGATTCTTGATACGGTTTATTCTGTGTTAGCCTTATAGAGCGTATATTCTCACCAAAGACAAGCATTGTTAGAAATTCGAGAAAAAATATTGTAGTCAGGGGACGGGCACCAAATGCGATTATGGGGCATTGTAATTCCATCTCAACGGATAAAGAATTTATCTGACAAGAACGTAGCGCCACTGATCAAACAGTGATCAGAGAAAACAGGGCTCTGTCTCTCCCTTCTCTGCCTGTCTATCTTTATTATTGTCTCTCTCGGATCACTTCTCCCTCGCTCCGTCTTTTTTTCGTTTTGTTTAAATCTATATCTCTCTGCCCCTAAATCTCTGTCTCACGCTATTTGTTTCAACTCACGTGAAGATTTAAGAATTCAAACAAGTTTCCTTATTTCCCTAAATCTATAACAAACGCTCTTTACTTAACACTCATATACACTTATAAGAATATCGCATCATATTTTAATGAAATATCAGAAGATAACCCTGGACAATTTTTTTTAACAGCACAACAAACATTGCATGAGTGATAGTAAATCAAAGATTTAAAAAAAAATACGTATGTATATCATGATTATTTCGATTTTTACAATATAATAAATAATTATTAAAGAGTTCTGCTACAAATGCTTCTGGGGGTTTATTCGAATAGTAAACAAAGAGAAGGGTAAGAATGTGATGATCATTATCTTCATGTATATATAACATTTTGGCCTACCAATCCTCTTGATCATTATGTCTACTCGACGGCGCCATACCCAGATGGAAATAACAGCACATGAAGTTTGGCCCAATATTGCTAGCAGTGCGCGGCAGGGATATAGAAAAGAAACATATGAAGTACGATACAGTTAATGGCGTTAAGAATCGCAAAGGGAGGATTTAATTACCACGATGATTTCCCGGGAGCCAAACATGATGACATTATACTGATAGCAACCTAATTTGATTATGGTATAATTGATCAAACATCGCGCACCAGCATGTGGAGATCTCCCTCCCGCCAAGTTCGTCGCGTATGATATTTAAAGAACATAACCCGCTTGCGACAGAGACAGGCTAATAATGCATGATCTATGGTATCTTTATTTTGCATCAATCAGGTAGGCCCCTTTCATCTGGAGTATGAGTCCCATCAATTACATTTCATTTCTCCCACCTCCTTCGTTACGCAGCTACATCTAAATCCGCGTCAGTCTTTGTGTAACGATCGCATGACATTTACCCGTTTACAGCGGACGTCTTCGAGGAAGAGTAAACGAAGGCAGATTAGTCGTATGCAACTTATTCATTTCTTATGCGATCAATTAGAATGCTACTTTTAGGAGGGTATAGCGGTTTCCAGTAGCATGACATGAAATAACGTGTAAATGTATTATTACATAGAAAGCAGCCTTGATATATCATGCGGAGTACAAAACATAAATACTAATAATTGCCCCAAAAAATAGGTTTCTTTTCCACGATTTTTTAATATTTAAAACTGCTCTAACCCCGTCTGACGTTCCGTGTCGGTAACGTTTACCAATACATGTATTTGGTTAGCACCGTTGCCTTCGGACTGATAAATGGAGATAAAATTCACCCGTCTACGCCCGCCCCCGTCCCACCTTTAAAAAACAAAATCGAAATTACGCCATTGGGGCTGAGCACCTTAATAACATAGACATGCGTTTAATAGACGGGTTGCATTTCCCCCGATGTTATTGTCTTATGAATGATCTTTCCCATGAGACACTGACTCATTCATTAAAGTACATAATTTTCATTGTCGTGCGTCACTTCTTACGTCAACCGAGTTTGTTTAAAGTAGGCTGCTCATTGCCCTTAGTTTCTACGTTTTGATTCTAAGGGATAGGTTACCTAAGAATAACGAATATTGTGACACATGCATATGTTCGTGATTAACAATAGCCAGGGAACATGATGCTATTTTAATACCACTCAAACATTTTAAGAAAACAAATCAATTTCAAAGTATTAAATGTATGAATAAATAAGGCTGACATTTTCGAAAATACACCGTGTCTGAAACAGCTTGAAATATTATTTCACTCTACATCAATCAAGTAATAAACCCTGGTAATAGGAGACATATCGTTTACCACGCATGTAGCCGACGAAAATAAGATGAAATTAAGCTTCATGCCAAATCTATCATACTTTGCGATGTCAGCATACATATCATAAGACCCCCTGTCTATTATAGGACTAGTACCTTCATTAAGATATTCTATAACGTGTATCATGTTTTTAGAAAAATGCAATTCATATACTCGTTTTTAGGTCTGTAAATATGTTTTGTGCACCTCTTACATATCACGTTAATCAATCAATTAGCATGGTAAGAAGTCGTTCTGGCTAACAAGAGACATTATTCAAAGTACTAAATATCTAATTCTCCACGCTTCTAAACTTCTAACTTTATTAACTTTATAGGCCTACTTCTTATTATCAAGTTTCTAAGCTGAAAACCGTCTAAAAAAAAACCTGTCCGTGTTACTAGTCTTGTGATTCCTTGTATGAATCAATACACAAGCACAGGATGCATTGTGTTCATTGTGTGACACACTAACTTCAACAGGACTGGTGATATACAAAGTGATGTCAATCCAGTGAAACCTTCAGCGGGACGCATTCCGGACGTTTTGAAATATAAATAATGATAAGCACGTATTACAGTACATAAAATGATGTAATTGTTAAGGCGATAGCGAAAATTAGGATATGAGAATATACTATATTGTAAGGGTTCGGTATTTAAGATTTATGATCGCAATTTCATGTATATCTTTGGCGATAAAATCAGCTATGGAATGGGCGGCATTTGATGAAAGAAAGGGGATGACGATACCATTAATATAATGAACCAGTTTGGAAGTGCAAAGGGTTGTTTTGTCCTGGAAATCCAAATCTATTATGGTAACGATCCACATTATCATCCACATTGTCATTCGCATGTCGATTATCATCAGAATGCAAATGTCAACTATAAAACATTCTAAAATAAGAATATACTCGGGTGAATTTCAATTTTCACGACTACAATTTGTAAAGTTAATGGGGATGTTAATGCCGACATTACAGCAAAGTGTTCTCCATAATTGTATTGACTTTGAAAGGACAGGTAATGTGATTCCCAGAAAAGATCATCAGTGAGGTACATCAAATACATACCACTAAAAAAAAAAGCACAAAAATAGAATCCCTTCAACAGAGTAAGGATTTAAAACTAGTGCTAGTATGGCATATTAAATTATTTGTTCCCGTTTTACATTCCCCTTTTTTTTTTAGAATGCATAACTATTGTCTACTCTTTATTTGGAATATGTGGTATATAATTCGAATATAGATAAAATGTAATGGGACTGAATTATAAAATACCCACTAAAAAGTGCTTTTACAAGCCTTTTGTGAAAATAATGATCATTTATGAGTACGTGTGAGAAAAAATGTCATATACAATGTGAAAAATCACGATGATGAATTTCTTTTTAATTTATCGAGTGCTTCGCCGTTTCTAAAACAACTTTATTATGTCAAGGTTTTCCGAATAAAGGTGACGAGAATAACACATTAAATTGTGTAGAAGAAGAAAGTACGGAAGACGGTTTGTTGATTGTGTAATTGATGTATATTATTCATTAGTTCGTTTATGTATTCGTGGTTTAATTCATTTTATCTATCCATCACTCTAACTTCCTCTGAATTCGTGCATCGTGGTTAAACTTGTTGTTGTTTTTGGTGGTGGCGGTAGTGGCGATGGCGATTGCGGTGTTTTTTTTTATGATAGTCCCATTTTAGGCGATAATATCATACGCGTTCGATATACCGAGACAATTTAGAATCGATCGCTTGTTACCGATTAACGGTCACGTGACGCAACTACACCAATCACAATGTTGACACTCTCAAATCCGCTTCGTAATGCATGTAGTATTTCATATTTACACCATGGTTATTAACGTTTATTAAAGGGCCGCTATTGATAGGATACGCGCGTTAATACGCTCTGAAAAAGGTAACATTGTATAGAATCAAACAGAGATGTATTGCTAAAAGCAAAATGCAAGGTCTATCTGCTAATGGTCGAGATGGAAACATAATAATACACAAGAATACAAACCTAATTACACACAAACAAGCTGGCGAAAAACAGCCGCGGTAGCCGTGTTGATAATCTGATCATACGACTGCAAAGCAGGCTATAAAATCCTTAAATATTTATATCGACGCCTATAGCCACTCCAAAAGGACAACAAAACGTTCAAAATGAAGGATACATACTACCAATATTGGAAACTGTATCGTTTGATTTTGAAGATGAGAACGATAAGGATGTTGATGATGTTGATGATAGCAATGGCGATACCCATGATGCACTCTCAATGTTGTCTCTAAATGTTAACAGGACAACAGTTTACGGACTCCCTAAGATTGTTCTATTTAAAGCGCATAGGGGCATGCTATTCTGTAATGTGTTATGCGCTATAAAAAAAAAACTAAGTATTATTATTATTCTTATTATCATAAAGAAAACACAACCTTAAGGACAATTGATTGCCTCTAGGACAAGGATCCCCGATAAGTACCCGTGAAAATAATTGCCATTAACCCCGGAAGAAAATAAAAACAAGGAAAATCATCAATATGCCAACGTAATACTTTCTTTCCAGACAAAATCAAGACAAATTATGAGAGAAGGGTTCAAGGGTTTTGAATTTTTATTGTTGAAAAGTCTATGTTCTAGCGTAGTACTATGTGATGCAGCTCAGCAGCGAAACCAGGCAACGAAAGAGTATGTTTACCCTCGTTTCTATTGACAAATTGATTTAGCTGGACTGCTCAAAATGATTCACTGCACTGTCATAATCACGAGGGTGCTATAACATTCCATGTGGTCAGTGTCAAGATTAAAGTGATTATAACTTATTGCTGGGAGGAATACCTGAATCATGCTTTTAGGATATTCATACATTTGTTGATTGTTTATTTTTTCTTTTCATTTATTTTATTTCTCAAAACTCTAATTCTTTTTCGTACATAACAAAGTTTATACAAAACTGCAACATAATGATAACAAAGCTTGTTTATCATTTGATTGCAAAGTGGGTACCGATGGCTGATGAAAGGAATGGAAAGAAAAAGGCGAATATTAATGAAGTTCTGATGCATGTTAATAGCGTTATATCACCCAGCTATACCATTAGAAGGACCATAGTCTAAATTACAATTTTAAAAAAAATTGGAATCGACTTGAATTTGTTGAAGTGACCCGTTACTCTATGAAACCGAACCCGAAGCTCCGCTGACAGAATTATATTAAGCAACATGATGAACCCTAGAATAGAATTACAATATAATTACACTTTGGTCAACCACATTAATAGGTGTGAGTGTGACCAATATTTTTCAAGTGTTTTCACATGCATCCAGTTCTCATGAATATTTAACCCACTTACGACAGCTTTGGATTAAGGCGGTCAGTAGATATAGAAATGTAGATAGTGCTTCGTGATATCCACTGCAAAGGTCAACGCTATTAAATGAATTAATACATCTCATTGCCTTCCTGATTAACAGCAATAAATACGTTCAAGTGCGGAAATGGTAATTGATTCTTCCATTAGTTACTTATCATGAATATAAGGGAGTACAAACAACCCTCGTGAGACAGTGTTAAACTGCGACACGTGACCTATCCAGTGGCCTCGTTTATATATATTTTATACATATATATTTGAATCCATTATCATTGGGAGAAATGTTTGATAAAACCATTTTAAATGAAAAATACATGTTGAATCGTAAATACTTTTCTACATGGCCTGGCTTAAAGTGGAACTATTTCCATGACAAGTCATTGTTTTTGGTATACGTAATTAGTTTAACAAGTAGGATAAAATTAATTTTCATCTCTCCCTATTATAACAAATTCGTTTTTTGTACATTCAGTTTGCAAGATCATCCTCACAATCATCGCTTATATTTCTTCGTGATGTTGACCCTCAACCATACCAAAATACGTGTCGAAATCATGGATTGCCCGGGTAAAATGTTGATACGAATATTTTTTGTTAGACTTTGTTCCATACCATCAAAATGTTCATTGTATCTCAAGCAGAGAGACATATTTCTCAGTTGCGTGGGCTCTGGATTAGAAAAAAAACATAAACAGGTCTCCTGGAAAATCAATCTAATATGCTTATCATGCTCGACTTAGATTACGATCAAATCATATTACTGAGGTGCCCATTTCAAGTCACATTGCATGTCCCAATGTTCCTCCAGCAGAAATTCATCATATGGCATGCTTTACAGAAGAACTTGGTTATAGATGATTTAAATTCAATATTGAATTGGTTTGGTGCATGATTATAACACTGAAAAAAGAACCTTGGCCTTTACCCTGATTGCATTACCTGTCAAGACTGCAATCATGCTTCCTTTAAAATCTATGAATCGACGGTGAACGTGTTTAAGTGATTATAAACCACGTCTCGGCGACGAACTCGAGTACCAAGAAAACAAACAAGTCGTCCAAAATGACGGCATTTGAGAAGTTTGCATAATTAATACCACAAAAAGGTTATTAAATATATAAATCAGGTTGGGCAAAGTACTTCATATGGTTCTGTTCACCAGCGGAATAATGAGTCCAGCATTGCAGAAATTGGATGCTACACTCTTGAACTTCGGCTATAGATGCATTACCCAATCATTTATTTTGCTATGGAATAACTAGGCCAGTCAGCAGATCTGTTTCTATACTTCATGAATAGGATGATGCAAAGAGCATCATTAGCTGTGTAAATTGTTTGAAGAAAAGCAAACTTTATAGCCAAATTTCAACTATTTACATATTTCACGGTGAATTGCTAATAGTACACTTGACTATAGCAATAAACCGCTAAATACAGCTTGTTTACCCATGTTCATCGGAATCCGATTAAATGTAATGCTTTAAAAAATACCAACAAATGTTTCGACTGGAAAAGCCTCTATAAATGGTGCCTTATTTGTACAACACATGTTGTAACTAAGTATATTTTAGCCGTTTTACCGGCATTAAAGATAAAGTTGAGTTCTGGTCATGTGATTGCATTGTGAAAGAAACGGTGTGGAATCTATCAGAAAAGGTTGATCATCTAGTATAAAAGTATTCGTGTGTATTGCAAGGTTCTGGAATCATCAAAATGATAAGAAATTTGGCCAAATCTTGGCAAAGTTACAAGTACTGTACACAGAATGATGTACATGGGACTACACGAGCACATGGCGAAAAAATCCCCCCCCCCGATTTTTACGTATTTTATGTCATATTTAGAATATGAAGGGATTTGAAGAGCCATGCTTTTCAAGGAACATGTTTAATCTGATGTTCTTCCACCCTTGCATAATAACAATGATAACACTCACAAATTTTTGTTTACCTCTTCCCAGAACTCAACCATCTCTTTAATACCATGCCAAACTGTAAGGTTTCATCTAAAAGAAATGTAGATGTATAACGATGACAATATATATTCTCTAAAAAGGCCGCTTCCATTAAGTTCGATCCTTATTCTTATGCTGGAGTAGGTTTCAAAATTTCTTTATCAGCAGTTTGTTTTTATCACCCGGAAGTACAGTGCTAATAACCTTTTGAGATATTTGTAATAATAGGTAGAATTCTATGTCGCAGTAAAGAATATCAGAAGTGCAGAGGATTATAGTTGTTTGCATATCACTACTCGCTGTCAGTCACATAGATTTAAACCACTTTGAGTCTCAAAGCCCTGTCAACTAATAGAAAGGGGATTGGAAAAACCACTTTGACTTATTATACCTTTCCGATTCTCAGCAACTATAACATCCACACACAACAGGATGTGGGAACGGTATTTTTTTCCAGTGAAATATAAACTTGTGTTCAACATTCTTGCAGCTTGTCAAACGCAAACAATTACTGCATAACTCATGAAGAATGACATATTTGGCATATTGTCAGAACAGTCCCCTTTTTACTACTTCTTCAGGGAAATACCAGAAAAAATATAATTGCGTTTGTCATTGTAAATATAATAAATGATGTAATAAAACAATTATCTCCTGTACCTCACACTATGAACATGACGGACAGAGAAAGCGGACAAAATATACAGTTCCTTAGGTAAGACAAAGGAACATCCCTTCACTGCTATTATGTTAAAATTGTAGAACAGGTGAATATGCATGTGACACCTGTTCTACACAATTTTACATAATAGCAGTGAAGGGCTATTCCTTTGTCTACCTGAGGAACTGTATATTTTTTCCGCTTTCTTTGTCCGTCATGTTCATAGTGTCAGTGGTTGCTCGAAAAAATACATTTAGAAACAGTCTGTTTTTACAACTGTGAGTAGGCGGATTTCACAAATTAGGCATTTGCTTTCATCTCAATTCACAAATAACACAATGAGGTAAATTAAAACCCGAAAAAAATGAATTCAAAATTAATTGAGTGAGTTAAATTACACAGGCTTTACCAAACAAGGCCTAACTATTGGTGCCTCACGTGCGTGTGTACGACTCTATAAATTGTCCATATCAGCACGCTTCGGAGGTTGTTCAGTCTATATTAGCTTTGCTCTCAGAATACCAAATGGGAATTTTCTTTTTAATCAAGCCCAGATTTTTAGAAATGCTTTTGGATTTTCAATTAGTACGATGCGCTGAGTGATGTGTTGCTCGGAAAGTGACCCTCAGCATGAATGACAAAAGGCAATACAATTAATCTTTTAACAAGTTTTATGCACTTCAATATTTGAATTTGCAGTAATTGAATCCGGCAAGATTTAAAGGGTAAGGGTATATATGTCCCGAGGATAGCGATACGTGCAAAGACAGCATAAAGATATTAGCAGAATTTGCAGAATACATGAGACACACATCAAAGAAAATAAAGATATCATGTATTTTGCCTATGTATTTGTCTCACCCTTTCCCTCTCCCCTCTTTCCCCCCCCCCCCCTCTCTCTCTCTCTCTCTCTCTCTCTAATTTAATAAGTAAACGTGTTTTATGACAACCCTCGACGGATTTTCTCTTCCAGAGTGCTCCGTGTTAGTCGTTACAACCACAATAATGAAGTATAATTATATCTTTTTAATCATCTTTTATTTCTTAGGAATTTCTTTTCTTCTTCTTAAAACTGCCATTTGCATAATGGAATGAGCCAAACTACGGTGTCTCATATACTTAGTACAACAATGACATTACGTAAACCTTTTAACCTATATCAATCAAGTCTTACCTTTGAGTGACATATTTCCAATTTTAGCTTGATCTAGGGTATTAAGACTTTTTGACATAATGCATTGGTGGAAAATGAACGGAGACGAATGGTGAGATTGAACATTTTCTAATAAACAATGCGGATTAAGAAATAAGAGTCAACATTTCCATTACAAATAGACGTTTTTTAATTTCATAATTGTCATTCCCATACTTGATTTAACATTGATTTTGATTTGCTTGATAATAATGTGAGAGTGAAAAATAATACTATAAAGAGGTTATCATGATTAATTTGATCTTTCGAAGTTTTAAATAAGTAAAATATTAGCAGCCACAGGCCATCGTAAAATAGACCTGTCCAATTACAGTGGTACCACAAAGTAAAATATATAGCTCGGTCCGAAACACTACGTCGTAATTTAAGGCGACAGTCGGCGTCAGAAGGTGCGGTTGCTAAAGTGGAAAGGGATTGATTTTACAGCATGTTGGGTGCATTTATGCACGTACTTTATACATGCCCTATTAGATTCATGTCACATATAATAGTATTAACATCGAACAAGTGACGCCTACCATGCCCTCTTAAAGGTAAGGTTTAAATGCAAAAGTGTTTGTAGAAAATAAAATAGTATAAACTATTTATTTGGGCTTTGGTTATTACTCTAGGCTTCCCCCTTTGATATTCTCTCTGTCTTCGAAGTGGAGGAAATAGTCGCCATTAATCAGGCGACATGTATCCCCATGTGGTTTCAGGGAAGTAGTAGGAAGAGGGTTATCAAGTAGAATCTATTCACGGGGGGAAGTGGTCATCTTACAAAAACATTTCCTCCTTCAAGATATGTTAACTTCGGCTTTCATCTTCTGAGAACCTGATGAAATTTCACACAAAGCGATTAAAAGGGAAATGAAAGCGACATGGAAGAGCATAATGTTTTAAAGAACTGGATTATAAATAGAAAAATAAAGGAGTCTTACTAGATGAGATCACTCATCAATAACATCAAGGTGCAGGTTCCAAGTTGTTTAATAATATTATGTGAAACACAATGAAAAAGTAATAAATG
Organism: Hemicentrotus pulcherrimus; assembly: GCA_003118195.1. Lineage (NCBI taxonomy): Eukaryota > Metazoa > Echinodermata > Echinoidea > Camarodonta > Strongylocentrotidae > Hemicentrotus > Hemicentrotus pulcherrimus. Next base: position 19,472 of record BEXV01001930.1, on the reverse strand, counting down.
AAAGATCTCTATTCAAATTCAAAAAAATTCTATAAAAGGTTGGTACATGTAATTGATCAGTGTAGTGTATTCCCAAAAAAGAGGTTCGAGCATATTAGTCGAATGTCTTACTTTGTGAGCGGTGGACTTATTTTGTAACGCTTGAAAGACACTCTATGTTGCTATTTTAATTTCTCTAGAATTATATGCACTCTAAAATTATGTTCATTTCAAAATGTATGATACTATACGCAATTGGTAGAAATCTATAATATTTCGGAACATACTTACTAGAAAACACAGGTAAAGTGGTTTCTTTGTCTTCGTATCCATAGTTACAGGTTATTTAATCCGACTACCTGTCTACTATCTACTCTCTCCCTTTCTCTCTCTCTCTCTCTCTCTCTCTCTCTTCCTCTCTCTTTCGCTCTTCCTGTCTATCTAACTCAATCTTTCTCTATTTATCTTCTCCTCTAATTTTATTTTCTGTCTGTCTCATGGATTTACACTAATTTAATGAGAATTTATATTGTGGGGTCGTGTATGTGCTCGTGTAACGAAGGAACGTATTCTACATACCACACACACCCACACTCACGCATTCATACATGATACAAGCACCCTCGCGCACATTATCCATTGCTTAACAATCGCAGGGACCAACACTATTTGACAAATTGTGGTATACATTAAAAATGTGTTATCATAAAACATGTACACACTTTTATCGTATCTTTTTTTTTTTCTAAGGAGATCTGCTCTCCCACTATGTTTGCCCGATTTTCTTGTTGAATTTTATTTCAAGATTTATTTTCCCTCTTGTTTCCAATGTAATATTACTGTAAGATCTTATAGGTGTGCCAAATCGGTTTGCGGTGATTCAAAGAAAGCTTTTTCACTGACGAGAGGCGGCTCAACCGACATATATTTTCACGTCTGGACTTTCTTTTCCCTTTTTTCCTTGATCGATCAGCAGTCAATGTCTACTGCGTTTAGCAGTGCTCTTACAGCATGGTTTAGCATTTAGTATTGCGTGCTGGCTGCGGTAAGTACCCTGCATCATTTTACGCCAGATTGCTCATCAAAACGATGGTTTTCTCTGGAAATGAAAGCTGTTTTGAGCTGGAATCCCAGGCGGTTTTAAGATGTTTAAGTTCTTATGATAACCGATCAAAAACCGCTATATCTGACATCATTAGCTACGCCCGAACAGTCGTCGGAATCTGATTCCCTTGCTAATCCGTGACCACAGGATGATTTATTCAGATATTCGATGTTTATTTTTATTTGATTTGTTATGTTTAATTCGTGATAGAGCAAGTTTTATATTCCCCTTTGAATGCCGGGGTCTTGTATTTTAAACAATTGACAGGTGGGGTGGGGGTTGGGGTGGGGGAAATGAACCTTTCTCTCGTTCATTTGGTAAAAAGTCAAATTGAAAAAGGAATAGGTCCGCATTTACAGAGTACGACATGATCCACATTAAAATTTCGGTTTACTTAAGTTCTGACAATTATAGACCATAAATGATCGCATGATTTAATCAAAAGAACAGTTAAATTGAAAAAAATGTAGATGACCTTAACCTTGCAACTTTGTTGTAGGAAAATGGCCAAAAAAAAAGATAAACATATTCGGTAAAAATTGTACCGAGAAAAAAACGCAAGTCGATTTGGGATTGAGGAACATGAGGTTCTATTGTTGGGCTATCAAGTAAAAGTGGTTTTCATCGAAGTTTCGTAATTTCACAACAATTATCCATCTTAAGTCAAAAATAGTAAATATAGGAAGCCCGCTATTTTAGATATCATTCTGGGTTCGGCCGTACAATTATGGCTGAAGGCCTTTGGGTCTATTCCAGAACTTATGAACCTATCCTCACTGAAACTTTTAGAATATTGCCTATATTGTCATTATCGAAGAAAGTAAGTGATTCGGATATACCCCATAGCAAACTATTGAAGATGCAACTTTATGTTTTTTTTGTCAAATCAAAAGACTGCTTCGAAACCAGTTCACGGGACTGACCTTACATGTACCTTTTCTCTTAATGTGCTTGGATTGTACAGTTTCTTTAAATAATTTGTTGGATTCAACGCCCACTCTCCATGCACTAGTCTATATTAAGAATGCGCGTTTCTGTTACCCCGTTTCATTAATCGCTACCATGCTTTCCAACTTGTTGACCGTCCTGTCACTCTGTCAGACGTGGCTCCCTATACCGTGGCTTATGAAGTAGAATCTGTCGTCCAGTTGGTCGACCACAGACTCTACCTAAGCACTTTCCAATCAAGAAGACCACGTGTTCTTCCGCAGGCACTTTCAACCAAATGTCAATCTCTAGATCCTGTCTTGGCTAAGTGACAGATAGAACAAACAGTATAACGATACAATTTGATCTACATCGGCCCTACGGACAAGCCACCTGGGTGTAACCACCTTTATGTGCCTTTGGTCAGTCTATAATGATGCTTGTTCACGCACTCATAACAAACCATTAAACAACAAAGTGTAATGGTTGGACATTCAGAACATAGAGGGTTAATAATGCCTCCAGGTAGTTCTTAGAGCTTCTCATGTATAGAGAAACTTGACAGTAACGTCACCACCGGGGACAAAGTCCGGGCTCCTGGAACTGGGCTACCATGCCTAAACCATACGGTTACATGAACGGCTCTTGGTAAAGCCGAAGCCGACTTCAATTAACCAACAACAAACTTTTGAACTCCAGTGCTTAAAAGAATGTTATTGTTTTCACTTGTCTGACTGTCGATTGATGTGGAAATCATTGACGCCCAAACCGAGGACCCGTGTTCAATTGGTCATGGTCATTTTCTCTCCGTTGTCTGCTTGATGACATTATCAGCACTACTATTCTCAATATTCCTTTTTCAGAAGCCTCCATTAAGCAGTTCACGGGCAAATGGGAAAGGGTGGATTAATTATTTCCATGTCAGCGTCTGGTCCAGCCTTCGGATGTCCTCACGCTTACTAATAATATTATATTCACGTTGAAGCATTGACGGTGAGCCTATGAACTATGTTAGAAAAATGCTAAATTAATTGTAGATATTCCGCTGTATATAGGACAGGAAAATTACGAAGTGGCGACAATGCACAGGAATTGCATTATATGACTTGTGATGAGATACCCCTTAGTCCAATTAAATGTTCCATTTTCTTCCAACATGAACTAGGTACTTCTGAAAAATTGTATATAAACAACCAGTCTCGGCTCTTTGCTATGAAGAGAAGTCAGTCTTCCTCGTTCAGTAAATGTTAGTCACTATCTTGTATACCATGCATTCAGATTGTTTAAACTGACCTGCGGTATTTAAAATGTGCTTTTAACCACGTTGCATTCATGATTGAATAAGTACTTACGAGCTTTAAATACTGACAAATTTAGCACCTTTGTCCAAGTGACCCATGTCCAAAGCAATACAGCCGGACCTCAACAAAATGTCATGTTTTTTAGTCGCACTAAACATTAATCTTTAAAAGAAACTGTGACATAAATAGGGCAAGACGTTGTGATCATCTATGACAACTTCACTCAATATTACCTTATCAAGTTATACTTTCTAGTACAAACCCAGTGAATTATGGCAGGAATATCATCCCATAACGCTTGTCCCTGGATTGACCAGTTTACCCGCCGACACACATCCCCCTTGCAGCTACCTTAGACTGGTCGACCCTTGATATCTCGCTCTGGACTTTTTAGGGCATATTCTGACATTCACCTTCGTACAAAATGTCCATAGCACCCGTAATCATGCATACACCCACAAACACACCGCGCACATGCCAACTCATTGTCGCGTAGGTACGGCAATCAAGCCGAATATATATATTTACATGAAAGAAACAACAGCAATCTGGTATTTGGAAACAAGGGCGTGGGTGCAATTAAATACAGAGGGGGACCTTTTCTCAGCCTCATCGTAATTACCATGTGGCAACACTGTGGAATATTTTTCAAGGCCCTTGACACTCATGCGAAAGGTCCCGAGTTCGATCATTGTCCGATGCAGGGTTGGGGCAACTAAATAGCGTGGGAATATTTTCTCAACTTCATCGCAATGACCATGAGCATGGCTCTGTGGTATTGTGACTTCCATGTGAAAGGTGTCGAGATCGGTGTTTAAATCCTTGGACAAGGTGTTTTGCCTATTTATATGTTCCTCATGACCTAGTTGTCAATGGGTACCGCAAAACCAGTGTTGATAATACATGCAGGGCCACATGAAGAGCAGTATTGTTAATGAGGTGGATATACCCTTCGAACTAGGGACCCCTCGCATAGGTACCACGGGCCTTTAACAATATACCACAACGTTGCCACACGATTATAACGACAAAGTTGTGAAAAGATCCATACAGTATTACATGTAGTTGTAGCCACACCTTTCCGCCAGTCATCCAAGGCGTGTATACTGTATGCAAGTGTAACAGGTGTCAGATAGTACACTTTCACCTGTTCCGTAAATGCATATGCCATATTACCCGCCTGCAAATCGTGTTTGTCTAGATGTGTCCCGCAGAACCTAAATACATAGTAATGCTTAGGTTAGCTGACGAAATACAATGATACAGGGAGTAAGGGGGAGGGTTAAAGAGAGAGTGAGAGCGAGAGAGATTTAAGGAAATATATAATTTATTCTTTTTTGCCTTAATGACATTAAGAGGTATGGCAACAATGTCAAAGGCAAAATATTGTCAACATTTCTGGTGACATTGATATTAATTTTGAGTTTGTCGCGATTTTTGTAGGGTTTTCAAACGTTCTTCCCGCCATAGATGTAAATTCAAAGATGTAAACGAGACCACCATTAAATCATTTAACTTCAAAAGTTGTCTCATCAAAACTATAACTCTACAATTTAAAAGGTCAGGGGAGTGTGATGTAATTGACAACACTTTGGCTGGAGTAATGTTGTTATTACCAGTCATTCGCTCTGCCTATCTGCGTGGTCAGTCCTTTTCTCTCTTTCTGTTTTAATAGTTTGTTTCCTATTCAAAATAGGAAACAACATTTGTAAATCTGAATTGTACCCACTCCAATGTTCTGTCTCTTTCTCTTTCTCTCTCTCTCTCCCTATATATCTACGTGTATCATTCCCCCTTCTTCAGTGACCATTTAAACGTATCCCTTAATACATGACACATAACTTTTAAATTACACCCAACACCATTACACTTTGTCATCCTCTCTCTCTCTCTCTCTCTCTTTCTCTCTCCCTTTTTTTCTTCACATTCACCATCGGTTCATCGGATCCATCTCCATGCTCAATCCCATCATCGACTATGGCTATGCTGACCAAAGTTTTTCTTAGCCTCAATCGCCTTTAGAAGTCAGTCAGATTGCAGGGGATTAGATGGTGACGCTTCTGTGGCTAAACAGCCTAACCGCCCCTCCCATCGGGACTATTCTGCCGATATGCTTGGCCATGTAATCCATCCTCGGTCCGCAGAATAAATAATTCAGTGCGAAGCCCCCATTGCTTATTTTATATTTTGTTTATTTTTCTCTCTCTCTCTCTCTCTCTCTCTCTCTTTCTCTCTTGTCACTCTTCGTCTCGAATTCTCAGTAGATTCACCCGTCCCGCTATCTCAAGAAATAAATGGCCATCAGTGATATACAGTCACACATTACAAAGACATGCGACCCACATTTTACATCCCTAAAATGTATATATCCAATTCAATTCATCATCATTTATCTCAATCATAGAACCATGAAATAAAATGTATACAAGAATAACATGAAACAATCATAATCTTACAATTTTGGAAATCATCAAGAAATTGGAGAATAAAAAGGAAGTTTAAAAACTTTGTAATTGATTTTACCCTGACATAGATAATAAATAACAGGATTACATATATAAAATAAAATATATGTATAATACAATACCACACATTATAGATACACACCGATGAACACAAACATACACATACACACACACGCACGCACACACACACACGCACATATATATATATATATATATATGTTTATTTTTCTGTTGCCTATAATACTTTACCTGAAACTTGGTTTGACATCGTTGTATTTTTGAGTTTTTTATTTTGTGTGAAGCTGGGACAAGCGAATCTCCTTGGAATAAGAGACAAAGAGCTGCAAAGGAGGCAGATAAAAGAGAGCTGATCTAAAAAAAAAAAAATTAAAAGAAAGAGGGGTGTACTGTTCATGGCTTCTGTTTATCCTTTTTACCGTTTTGTTTTGTTTTGTTTCCTTTGTTTTGTTTGACCAAAATCAGCATCAACAGTATATATTTCTTATTACTCCCACGGTAATACTTCTTTATCGCTCTCATCGATCCGTGAAGCCGAACCAGACGTGTCGTTTTTATACACGCACAAATGTCATCTTTTCCTCTGACGCCATTTTCACACTCGGCTTCTGACCGCCCTTACCGCGTTACCAATCTCCGTGCCTCAAAATATGCTTGCCATCTTTCACAAGGCGTCCCAACGGAGATTGCGTGGAGGAGATGAGCTTGCGATACGAGATATCTGATCAAAGCTCGCTAACGACATTTGATATCTTCCCACATGTAAATCCTTACTTTTTGTATTTTATCTAATATGTCTTTTATATTCCTGTCTCTGTCAGTCTGTAAACTTCCGTTTATTTATCTTAGTCTCACTGTTTTCTTCCCGTCTTACCCGATATAATCGTATTTAGAAATGATTCCATCTTACCGCGCATTTTCCCCTCTCATTTCCCACTTTTTGCTTTTCTTCGTAAATTCAACCTTGAGTTGTTTAAATGCTCGCTCCTAGGCTTTGTTTTTGTTTTATGTGGCTAAAACATTNAGACTGAAGTAAGCCGCCAATTTCCTGAATTCTACACATTGCAACTGTTAGGCCATGTAAAAAATATATACATGTTTAGCGTCCCCGCCCACTTCCTTTTTGGGGGCGGCCTCTTTTTTTTTGTTGAAATAATTACTCTCTTACGCCTTAATGTACCAATGGCTTCATTCTTGTGTGAAAAATGACGTAATAACACTGTCTTGCCTAATTTTTGTGTTTTCCATAGAAACGAAACCTTTTAAGTTTTCTGTCGTCTTGACGTCAAGATGTCGTGCGACTACCTACAGATATAAAGCCGTTTGCGCATATTTCTTTTCCAATGGCAGTCTAGAAATAACTCTGTCATCATCACTATACGTTTTACAATCGGGAATTTTATCTTCAAGAAATTCCATTCTTTAATACATTTTCACAACTTTAACCTTAAAACAATTTCATTTTGGGAGTCTAGTCATACACAAGTAGGGCAGCTTTATTAATTAAACTGTTGTGGTCCAATTGTGCAGTACTATACTTTTTGTTTATAACATCATAACATGGTTTATAAGGCATTGTGTACCCTGTTTAGTATTCTTTTATCATTCTAATACATAGTCTGCACTACGTACGTACATTGCTCCTGGGAATGCCGAATAGAGTAACAAGTCACCTAACCTTGGCTAAAGGTTCCCCCATCTTGAAGAATGATGATTGCAGCAAGTCTGATGGGGTATATAAACATTCGATTGGTGCGTGGGTTGATTCGGTAGAGGCGTTGTACTTAAAAATGTCCCTTGTTTATTTGCTGTCCCGGGTGTTGCCACTGACAAGAACCCATGCGATGTGTTGTTGTTCTATTTCCACTGATGCAGCGCTGCAGTGCCTTTCGACCTCTCAATGTAGTACGAAGTTGACATAATGACTGATTTGTCGGAAAACTAAAGAGAAATTTAAAGGGCAGCCACTTACTCATTCATTTCTTGTTTTTTTTTCCAGTTTTATGCTGTTCTTTTGTTACATCTTTTGCATATTTGTCTTTCATGTTCTGTCTTGTTAATATCCCATGTTTATATTATGTACGTATATACCTTGCATGTCTGAAAGTATTTGTGTTGCTTACATGTCTATGTGCAACGATTTTAAGGTAATACAGTTTTAGGAAAAAAAATGTAAATATTTTTTTTTAATTCTTTCATTTGTTATAATATTTTAAACCTAAGACAAGGGATACGGCTAGTTGCCAAACACTCGACAATCAATGATCGGGACCGAGCTGTGTAAGGTCATAGAAGGGTTTTGGATGTCTTTAAAAGGTTGCCGGTTATCTCCAGAGTATTTTGGTCGGCTGGAGGTTAACGCTGCTGCATCGAAAGCCTTTTGCCGACCAAACTGGCCATGCATAGAAAGGTTTGTCTTGGTCCTCCGAGGGTAGGTCACAGTTCTCAGACTAATAGTTAACTGATTACCGACTGATTCCCGGTTGTTCCCGATTGTAATCGGGTGCGATATTTGGTTAAGAATAGGTCGGCAGTCGATCCAATGATGTAAGATCAGTTACAGATTAAACTTCATACGTTTGCCGAACATCAACAACCTGAAGGTTAAAGTTAAACAGTTATGTTGTCTCTTATATACTGCTGTTTAACCATAAAATTCTTACCGTAAAATGTTTTATATTTCCTTGACAGAAATAAGCGTTTCAGATCTTAGACTATTTCTCCACTTCTCTACCTACTCCCCAAAATTTAAATTTTAATAACTCCATATCTCCTGTAGATTAGTCAATGACCTTCCTTCGTGACATGTTACTTCAGTATTTCAAACGTGTACAATTTCTTCCTTAAACAAATGTATATGTTCTGGCTTCATTTAAATATATTCCTTTCATCTTAAATGGATTCCACTAATTCGAATCCTTCCGTCTAAACTTTGGGATTCGATATGTCCACATCTACTATAGATCGTTCGAGTTTTTCGCACGTACCGCATCTCATAGCCATTCCTTTACTACACTTGAAAATAAAATGTGCCTGGAGCAGAATAAACTATCGCCCCCCCCCTCCCTTACACACATACACACACACACACCCGACAATGTTTGAGGATGACTTGTTTGTTTGTTTTGTGTACGTTTGTGTATGAATGTGTGTGTTTCGTGAGCTTTATTTACGTTAAGGCCTAGGGTCTTGCGCATTTCTGACACTAGCTAAACAATGTCAACCTACTGGTATCGTAATACGACACAAATTGCCACGTTTGAGATAAAGACATAACTTTCATGGACTCGTTAATAAGATGATGTCGTTTCCATGTGTGTCCCAAGTTTCAGATTTGTTTGTGTAAATCCATTAATCCGCTTCCCCCGCTTACACAAGTTAGCGCTAAAAAATTCCGGTACATTTAGGGTTTAACAGTTTGTCAATTTGAACAAAATTTGCCTTTCTTTATACTTTATAGTGTTTCTACATCTACTATAGATCGGTCACACTCGTCTCTTTAGCCTGACTTTATCACCATATATTCACCATAACATTCAGTTTCTGTCCTCAACAGAAATAATCATTTGTGATATTAGACAATTTCTCCACTTCTCTACCTACCTCCAGAAAATGTATATTGTAATAAGTCCACATCGCATGTAGATTAGTTAATGACCTTCCTTCTTGACCTTGTCATTTCAGTGCCAGCATTAATCAATTTCCGTGACACTGTAGGGCATTACTTATGTTACGTCCAGGGGGTAACTAAATTCTCCTAGCGATCCGATTCGGAGGCTCAATGAGCTTTCGCTCAAGGCTAAAATGTCAATCATATCTATCCGGCATTTCATTACGATGTTAGTTTCAATGAATAACATTACCATAATTAATTACCTGTCTTTCCTGTGTATGCTTATTTTGAAAATTGGAAACTGTAGATGTGTCCATGACAACGCCGGATTGACTGTTTATATGCTACCAAGTTTCAGATTTGTTAGGGAAATTTATTCAGGGATTTTATTTTCAAGTCACATCTATTAGAGTTATATAAAGTAGGCTGATCGGCAGCTGAATCTCAAGATTAATTGTAGTTCGTGAAATCTCTTATTTTATCATTGCCTCAGGTATCTGGAGAAGAAAAGGAACATACTCTCTTGTGTCGATATTTTCCAACGAATGGAAATTAATGATCGTACAATGAGGAATATAATGTATCAAGTAATATGCAATTAAGTTCCATGGGTTTAATGAATCGTGCAAAACACCCGCATCAACAAAATTACATTCAACTGATGTTTATACATTACGTGCATGTGTGAACATGAATCAAGTTTTCATATTAAGCTATGTACTAGGCACATGCTATTTAATATTCTTTGCTGATTCAAATATTTTCAAAGACATGTGTGAAATTACGTGTGGTTTGTGTAGAGTAATGCTTTGTCCTTGGAGTACTCTTCTTCGTGGAACGTAGTCCCTATCAAACTCAGAAAAAAGTAAACTTCGTGTTAAGAATAAAGCTGCCTGCGACAGAAAAGCCTTATATTGGATTATTTACCGATGGTAATTACGGAGTTCCCGATAAAAAAAACACAGCCTACGTCAGCTCTGGCCTTAATTCCAAAATCAACTTTCTCGGAATGGGTTCTATATTGCCTTCCCCCTTCTTGATTGGTTTGCTGCTTCTTGTTTGTTCTCTCATATTAATGACGGCTTAGAGTTGCATCATCTATTATTGAGGAAATCAATGAAAATGTAAATTAGCATATCATTTTCCTTAACGCCGCTCCCCTCAATTATCAAAACGTTCCATTCTCCTCAAATGGTATCATGGAAAACCGTCCCACTGTGACTCAAGCAGGTTGGAAGTGTGATCTTTGACCTTCGCAAGGACTAACTGCATAAACCATTTCCCGAAGCCGACTTTTACTCGGAGTAAGTACGATCCTCTCACTTGAGCAAATAATCCAGGTTTTCATCAAGGCGGTGCAATTCCTTTAACCACGCTAGGTTTTATTGACCCGTTCACACGGGCGCAATAATTATGTGGAAACAATCCCAGAGCAAATGGCAATTTTAGTAATAGAAATCCAACGGCATCCCATGTTATGGAATTATTCTGATTGAAATCTCATTATAAATGTATAAATGGGACGTCTTGTGTGAACGTTTTTCTTCAATTGAATTGTCAACCCTTTTTACAACGTAAAAGGTAAATGGTATTCATTTAAAATTGTTTTGGTTCTATATCTGTAAGTTAGGGGATCTCAATATGTACACATGACAGTGGATCTAAACGCGTTCAACACGTGCTAATAAATAGTTGTTTTATAATGATTGTTCCATGAGGGTAACTGAATTAATTGTCGTGTAGTTTAGGATCTTCAAAACAAAGTTGTATTATAGATGAACTGTCTGTTTTGTTCTATTAGCAGTTTGATGAACAAAATATATATCATATTCGTTTGTATTAAAACGTTATGTCATGTAATCTTCTGAGATGAGTTGAATGCATAATTACTGTATTCATGAACGCTCTCGCATGACAGTCGTGTGTCATTCAGACATTAATCATCATCGTCAATTTTTTTAAACCCAATCTCAGCGATTTATCATGAGGGCGATTTATAATGAGGATATTATGTCATATTCAGTCCCACCAAATGTTATGATGTTGAATCTGCCAAAATGCGTGTTGAATGCTTGAGTATATTTGTAAGCATTAATACGATTGAGTACGATTGTGCTGGCTGGCAGCGCGTCTGAACAAACATGAGTTACTCCAACATTAATTATCATCTAATCTAAACAAAAGTGATATCTACATTACTAACTATGGGTACAGGCCCGCTTTATTCCGGTACACAAACAGTCATCTTCATCAAGAAGTAGAGATCTCATTACGTGTGTGTGCTCACCTGTTGGACTGGTTATAGATAGACTGCTCGGTGAGTGATAGCTATAGAGGTCCCCCAAGGGGGTGTACCTTGTTAACAATAACACTTGTAGTTGGTAATGAGATCCACTTCAATGGGGGAGGAAACCCTATCAACGAGGCCAGACCTATACCCCTCGTCTAGATCCCCCTTTCTATTTTATTTGTAGCGTTGGTATGTTGGCCCTCGATTTCCTTTATATGACCATTGACATTATTGGGATTGGAAAAGGCACAAGAGGAGAAGAAGGCTAGTGTGTGTTGCCGCATCTGTCTTTTGCCTAACTTCCTTGCATTGATAGACTATTCTTGGACGATCATTTTGTAACATGCCTTGGCCCTATGTTGGTAATATTCCAGTTACAAGAAACATCGACTTAAACGTCTTCTTCTTCTTCTCATTATTCTTAATATTAATTACTATCAGTATCGCTATTATTTTATCATTACTTTTTTTTTTAAATGATTATCATTATTAATATAACTGTATTCGCCATTGTTAATAATTTCAATATTATCGATCGAATTATTGACCGCTCCGCCGGTCCTCCCGTAAAGGATAAAAGACGCTTGCTAACATTAGTTTTTGTCACCTGACGAAGTGTTGGAGCAACGCACGAAACGTCGTGATCTTTTAGATTCCTTATTGACCACATTGCGAGACAAACGAATATCACTAGCGATATCATTTTCAATGTCAATACTATTAGTATTATCATTAATATGTCATTATATGTATTATCATCATTTTCTTCCAATATAATCCTTCCCCTCTCTTCTTCTTCTCTTACTTGTTTTTTTCATTTCATCAATAAGCTCCTGACTTATAATGAGCTAAAGATGAAGTTGATGTCATGCGACTGCATTGTGAAAGAAACGGTGCGGAAGCCTGCGTCGAACCTTCTCCTACCCATTTTTGGCTTATATGTTTTGAAAGTAATCGCGAAAACTTTCAAGAAACCTCATAAAGGGCTTTTTTTTTTATAGTGTATCGTATCATTTATAAATAATTAATATAGTATATACCGTTTATAAAAGTGGCACACAAGGGTATTGGTGACGCTGCCATAAATTGTTTGTTGTTGTGATGATGCTTTGGATTCAGGGGATGTTCTTATTCGTCGTCTTCTTCTTCTTCTTCTTTTTCTTCTTCTTCTTTTTCTTTTACTTCCTCCTCTTTTTTCTTTTTCCCCCTCTTTTTCTTCTCCTTCTCCTTCTTCTTCTTCTTCTTCTTCTTCTTCTTCTTCTTCTTCTTCTTTTCTTCTTCTTCTTAATCATAATCAAATTATTTGCAATGTTAATCAAGTTATCTTTAATAATTTTTTTTTTACATGCATGCCATCCTGACAACGAAAGAAAAGCTGTTAAATTGTACATTTCTTTGTTTTGATATTTATTTTGACGAGAAATTGGTTATATCGCCTTAAGCAAGTAGAGCACTTTGCATTCCCAACCATTACATGTACATGTAATTTATTCCAACTCGAGACAAAGGCGTAAGAGAGAAGATGATCGACGAGTATCGATCGGTTGTCTGCAAGACAACTTCACCTCTTATCTTCACGTCTTTGCTTTAAAAGCATCTTCACCTTTACATGTTTTTCAGTTAAGGCCGCTCTGAATTCGATAAAAGGGGAAGAGAAAAGAGACAATAGAAAAGAGAGATAAGAAGATAGAGATGAATGAAGGAGACACAGAGAGGGCCAGGCAATAAACGAGACAAAATCAGTGTCCCGCCTGAAAACAAATCAAATTTCATGCTTTCATCAAATAAAAAATAAGTCTATGTGGGAGTGGTTTGCTGAGGTGGAAACTACAGAAGATCAGACATTTTAGATGAATTGTACCGTATGCATACAAAAAAGACATAAAAGGCCTTGTTTATTGGTAGTTGAAGCCATCATTCTGGCCCTCCTGTTGCCGAAAGGTGAAATATAAATTAATCTCGTTTCTTCGATATTATTTCAGAACAGATTTTGACGCGCGTGCGTATTTGATTTCTCACTTATTACAGAACTCCGTTTCGTACTCATGCATGCAGACGATCTAAATGTAATTAAACTCACAAAAGGAGAAGCCGTGTAAGTAATTGTAGGAGCTCCTTGCATTGAATTGTAGGTCATAAGATGTTGAATGTTAGTATTTTGTGAGGTAGCAAGAAATAAAATCGGCCATGGCAAATCGACCATACTTGACACAGTTTCGTCACGTTTCTACTCCCCCACTTTCTGCGGGTTTGGGGGGAAATTGATGCGACGCACAATTATAGAGATAGATATCCCGGCAAAATGTGGGGTTTCATGACATTATATCGGGCAATGGCGAGAAAAGGGATATTCACACAATTTACAGCTGTTTTGTTTCTGTGTTATCTTTGTTCTAGTTGCATGCTTTAAGGGCAAATGGTTCTTGTCAGTCTCGGCTACAGGGTATGGATGGTTTTTATTTCTCCGATTAATGACAAGGTTAAAGTACTGGGTTAAGAATGTCGTGTAATGATGTGCACCTCCGTCCTCAGAAGGGGTATAATGCATTATGTTCCTGTTTAAAATTGTCGAAGATAATAACCCTAAGTCGCTGCACATGTTCCAAATGACCCCAGTCTAAACATCTGAACATGAACATGATGAAGTTGACTTGATAACCCAACTACCATCCTTTTCTAAACATATTACCCCGATTACAATGCACATAGCAGTGTTTGGTATTGCGGTTTGGGATGTCTTGCACGTGCCTTAGAATTGCTTATACAATTCGGAACGGATTTTCGTACACGTGTAGTAACGTTGATGCAGGGATATGAGAGTTAAACTAACATTCCCTGGTTGATGTAGATCAAGAACAATACACAATGAACCCTTTTAAAATAAACTTTGACTGCCTAATGTAGATATCAGGATTGAAGCTGGTACAGATGGCCGTCAGAAATTTCCTTGTACTTTTTGTTAGGCCAGTTATTCGGGAGGAGATCAAGAACTGCAGCATCTTGATAGGTTTCACTGAGGCGTCTCCTTTTATCTTTCCTCATCACTATAGTTAACTATGGTAACAGTGATGGTGAAAATTGTAATCATATTTGGGATAGCTCACTGGATATGGCAGCGCAGTAATGAAATCACCATGTCCCGAGTTTGAAGGATAGGACTTTAAACAATTATCTAATTATTCTGCTATAACGATTTGTTCACCAGCAAATAATAACATCAACATATAAGCATCAAATAAAGTTACTTTTTAGAAAGTAAAAATGGTAAAAGAAGCGAATTTCTGAACTGACATAAATATGATACTTTGTTAAGAAGGCATGGAAGATGGAAGGCCGGCAACTGTTTAAAAACATCCTTTCCATTTTTAACGACTGCAAAACCTTCCCTACCACCCCCCCCCCCCCC
>BEXV01001929.1:18194-41082 GCA_003118195.1 Hemicentrotus pulcherrimus | reverse complement strand
TTTCTGGTAAGCCCTTGAAAATATTTTTGCTAGATTTCTTCTCTAAAAAATTATGAAATTTTATTCAAAACTCTTCAGAAATCATGTATGGAAGCTAGCCTGGAACATAAAAAATTATGGCATAATTGATACACAAGGAGTATGAGAACATAATCAAAAGCTCTAATTTCTTCTTTGCTGTCAAAAGCACACTTCTGCTTTAATCTCTATCTAATATTAAATCTTTACCTGATTTTCTTAGTGTAGGGGTCAGCTGACGATACCATCACAGTACAGGCTCCACATCCTCCTTGACCACAAGCTGCCTTTGTACCGGTCAAGCGTACTGACCATACCATTGAGTTAAAGATAGTTCATTGGTACAATAATGTTTCCAGTTACACATGATTAAAGTAGGCAATGATTACTGCTTCCATGAAATAAATTTTAAAAACAATTTATGACTTAGGGTTGCAAATAACAAGGGGTTCACCATATACAATACATACATGCAGGGAATTCACATTAAATTTTTAATCAGCACTAGCGAGTCTTATCTAGAAAGTATAATGCACACTTGCAGAATTTCAAGATTTTCAAGTTAAAATCAAATCATATAATGAAAGAAACCAACTTATTCAATATCTTTGGGGGTATTTTTACAAGTAATTTTCTTTCAATTAACCAAAATGAATAGGTTACAAAAAATGGAGATCTTTGAGAGAGGGTTGTACCTTTTACAATTTGATATCTTAATTCATATTCAACTCTTTAAGAAAGGATACATTTGGTCCTCAAGTAAACTAAGAGATTCATCTCAGGGTCCACATTATCTTCCTCAACCTGTTACAAAGGATGGAGGGATTGAGCCAGGGAGGGAGGGGAGAGAGTGGAGGGTGGAGATGGTGAAAGTGAGAGATATATAGACAGAGAGAGAGAGAGATAGAGAAGAGAAGAGAAGAAATAAAAGAAAACAAATATAAATGTACATACTGTATGTATGTACATATACCTTATTTGATGCATATTGAGCAAACAATAATTAGGTTGCAACATACATGTGTTTTGATCTTCATTAAACTTTTTAATGACTTGTTTTATGAATGTCGTAATTGTTTTGTACCCGGTACATTTATATCACGTCTCCATTGCCATATACATCAACCTGTTTCATGATTAAAAGTGTAGATTTCTTCAAAGGTTGTCTTTTACTTATAAATACCATCAAAAGAACAAACAATCAATGCAAAGATATATTGGGCAAAGAGCAGACATTGCTCCTTTATTACTACCATTGATCAAGCTACAGGTATAAACTACATGTACATGGACTGATACTTTCTATTTCTTTGTGGATTTATAAATAGCACAACATAGTTGGGGAAAGCTCCTGCAGTCTAGTGTCAACAAAATGGTAACAATACATAATCACTAAGGATTTTTCTTCTTTTTCATTCTCTCGATTAAGAATGTAAAAAGGGGGAGGGGGTAATATCCTAAAAGGTGACTATTCCATTAACAAGTAAAAAGTTAGATATTCATTAATAATATTTTCTACTTCCATACTAGCACAGAATTCATCATTACCACAGGTGTTGTTTGGTACAATTGCCAATATCTTATACTCCTGTCACCCTTTTTTAGACTGATTTGTGTACTTAATTCACAAGTTAAATAACACCTTTGACAAACACTTACCTTAACTCCATTACAGAAGAAAACCAGGGTGTCTGTTCCTTCCATGCTTGTCCTGTTTCTTTAGCCTAAAGTCAAAGTGAAAGGTAGTTATGTAAGGTAAAGACCAGTATTGGAAACGCCCCAATTTCAAAAAAGAAGAATCAGAAGATGGCAAGGCATTTGATGTAATAAAGCACTACTAAATGGTGGTTTCCTATTTTACAATAAGGCAGATATTCTTCTTCACAGCTCTCATGCATATATTTGAAGGAGGAGGCAGGTTACAAACTGCAAAGCTACATATTGACTTTTTGTTGTTGTTGCTTTATCCCCCAATACTGACAATATGGACCACCTATTCCCCCTCCCCCAATACTGTTGCATTTGTTTTACTTTGGTTTATACATGTAGATATTGTGATTAGCCTTTCCAGCTACAATTCTTCAATTTTTTATGCAAAATCAGGTGTTTGCAACAAGCGCCATTCACACAGCTACAGGTATACCTTAGATGTAGATGAACATAGATCTAGACTATACCTGCCTGCCATTTGGTTGAATTAAGCAACATTTCACACACAGCCATTATCTCCCAGACCCAGCCTCATTGTCTTAAGTTAATGATTCCACTACATGCCATAGGTCTATAGCCTCTTTGTTTCCTCTCCCCATATCAATTATTTCACCTCACATCCGTTGGAAGACAATCTGCTGCCAGGACAGGGGACGGGTGGTATAGCGGTGCTTGGATGGCAAGTACGCCTGATCGACCGGGCTGGGGCTGGCAACGCAAAGCATAATAGCTGAAACATAGCCCAAGCCAAAGCGCTGCTTCGTCAGCGTCGTTACCCGACGACATTGGCCGCGCTGGGGCCCCGTGTCCGTTAGGCGCAGGGCTCAGACTCTCGGAGTTCGATTATGTCACGATGTGCCTATAGACTATATTATAATCATATAGATCTAGTTTACCTTACTTTACACACCATAAAAAACATTAGATCTACATGTAATTCACTTTTATTTTAATGTGAGCACAGCACTAAGACATTAAATTCTTACCAATTTACAGTCTATGTGTGAATGTTTACATCAATTTAAACGTCTTTTAATTTAAATTCAACCACAAGAGAGAATTAAAGCCAGCAGGGGCGCCCGTCGATCACGTACGTACGTACCGTACATACCGTACATACCAGCGCTTTTCTTTTCCCAGGGGCCCCCATACGTACCTCGATAGTGGGGTGGGCGTGCCGTCGACCGGAAGAAAAAAAAATGAGAGATTTAAAGAAAAAGGATCCAAGAAAGCTGAAAGAGTGATATGAGATGAGTGGGGTATATGAATGGTAGAAGAGGAAAGAAATAGAAGGATGATAATAGCAATAGGAAAATGTTAAGAAAAACAGGAGAAAAGATATCGACAGGATGCACAACTAGAANGGGGGGGGGGGGGGGGCTTGGAGGCTCCTCCATCCCCCCACCCCCTCAAACAAAAAGTTTGACTCCAAGACCAACACAAAACAAGGGGGAGAAAAGTATAGATATAAGAAAGAAAGGGGGAAATAAAAATACAGATAGAGAAAGGGAGTAAAACAAAAAAATGTCCATTTACAGATTCACATATAACATTGATAAAAGCAATTTATCAATTAAATCTATTTGTACTTGAATGTTTAAAATTGATTGATTCAGCAGTATAATGCGATTGAAAAAAAAATGATTAACTCAGCACCAACTAATCTACCAAACGCTTATTCATTTTTCTCTTTATTCACTAGGTAATTAGCTCCAACCATATAGCATAGTGAGAGAGAAAGTTCACACATACCCAATCAAAGGTCAATTCATGGAGTTCCATATAGTTCCATCCCACATACAATCTCTATCGGAGGGAACTATTTTGAGCTCTATGAATCGGCCTTTGATTATGACCGTGTGTCACAACTATCTCTCTCAGTATGCTATATGGCTCCAACCATACAAATACCACTCAATCATATTCACAACCTATATGCCAACATCCAAATAATCAATTGAGAAGGCAAGAACATAATCCAAGAGGAACTTTGAAAGGCCAAAAGGGCTCCCATCCTCTAGGGATACATAGTTTGCTCTTTCAAATCTCCCATCTTCATTTTTCACAAGAAAAGTCACTGATTCACATAAAACTTAGTAAGCTGTACAAAATTATATTTATTTTACAAGGATCGGATACACATGCATGTACATAAAGAAAATCATCTTGAAACATGTAATAATTTGTTGTGCAAATGCTGATTGTGCTTTGTATTTATATACAGTATATACAATGTAGATTACAGAAACGTTGCATACAATGTTTATTGTAATTAGTATTTTTTAAACCCGAGAAACAACACCATACCCAATTACCGTAACTGTATAGGCCAAGCCCTGACCTATCACAACACTAAAGCTATTGCTATATATTTAAATAACATCAATCTCAAGGCAAATGGCACCAGAGCATGCAACAAAGGTAGATTGAAAGCTTCAGTCTCTTATATTGACAGTTGTTTTTCATAGAGACTACGTCTGGCTCTACTGACCACCTCTACGTATGAGGAAGGTCTACAAATGTCTGATCAGATTAGCTACTTGCCACTATAGAACGTACAGACGCAATCTGTGGAAAGTTTTACATGTAAAACAAACAACTTCACACTATCAGTTTAAACTTTATGGGCACTTTAAGCTTCAGTTGAATAACAAGATAGTTGGTTTGTAATACTTCAAAATACACTACTCAATTAAACTGACAACAATATTTTCAAATCTATCCTGCACTAAAATGTATGATTCATATATACATTTATTTACAACAATGTCATAATACTTCAGCTTACAAAAGCTATACAAGGCATACAATAAATCTAATAACAATCAACGTACGGATACATGGAACAATTATACAGGGACAAGTAGATAACAGTTTGGTATTAATGATAAAGAGGGAAATCAAGAAATAACTGGGAGGGGAACATCAAACTTAGCGGGGAGATATGATAAACATGATTTCTCACTGACCAAGATAATGGTCCGAGCCATGTAAAATGTACATGTGCATTTCAGAGGAACATCAGAGATACAACATAACAATTTTGATTAAATAAAGTTAACAACTACCAGAATTGATGAACAATAAAATATTTTGTCTGTTTGGATACAGAAAGGCTTTAACTGATTTACTTTAATTAACACAGATTTAGCCCCCTTCTGGCTTTGACAGATGATTAGATTCTTGATTATGATATTGAACCGTAATACATAATAGGAACTATATACAAAACCATTGACAAACTATTTCAATGGTGGGAGAAAAATACAAAGATATTTAATAAAGAGTCAACGTATTTACAAGTTCAATCCAATGACAAAGTCAAACATTACTCAGAGTTCCACAAGCCCATCTACCCTCCCAAAAAATTGAAATCAACTCCCCACTGAAATTGCAGAATTTTTATTCCTGAGTTGAATGTAGCTTTTAGCCAGGTTAAGTAATACTTGATGATCCACCTGACAGATACAATCATCCTTTCATTACATAACAACACGTGAATATATAAGTTTGTTAATGCTATCCAATAGCTATCACAAATAAATACTGATATTTATAGCACCTATATTTGTGCATAAACAAATGCATATTACATACATTTCCCTTCAATTTGTAGTTATGAAGGACATCTAGAATACAGGGTATATTAAACAGGATATGCCTTATTGGCTGCCAAACATCTCATGGAGTAGATTGAGGTTAGGATCCTGTCGGCACATTTGACTTGGAACCTTATCCATTATCTAGCAAAGGAAAAAGACAAACACAAAATTAGACAAAGTTGAAAGTGTTGTTGTGCATGTACTCATACTTTTTCTGCATCTGGCACATCTTTGGGGAAGTAAAGATTGTTTTGAATGTTTTCCCAACAATTAATTATTGCAATAAAACATCCAAGATATACTTGTATTGGAACATTTCAGAAGAGTTTAGTGTTACAATGTTACAATATTGCTAGGTACATGTATTATCGATTAAAACTTAATATTTAAAGTGATTCTTTAATAGATTTTGGAAAATAAAGAGCTCTAAGCTCAGTGCAAAGATTTAATCCTAAACTTTTTCAATGGCTGATTTCCGATCATCATTAGGAATGTGATACTTCATTCAAAACCCCATTTGCTATCCAAGGTCATTTCAAATACTTTCTATGCTTGCCATGGTGGGTGTTTTAGGCAGTTTAAAGTGTTGTGTGTGAATGAGGTTCCAATCAGGGCAGTGTTTCATCAAACTTGTTATCAATAACAACTGCCACTATGACAAATCTGCTCACAGCCAATTAAATGTAAGGAATTCAGTAAGCTTATTACAATCATCATAGCTTGTTATTCATAACATCCTTTGTGAAACAGGGCCCATGCAGGTTTGACCTTAGTCTCTTACCTTTCTGCAATGGTCAAAGAGTTGATCAAGTCTGTGGATCTCAGCTTCAGCCTTCTTCCAATTGCCCTCTAGAACTTTCATCTAGTTACACAAACCATGGCACAAGAAGCAAGTCAATATTTAATAATACAAAACAGCAAGTATTCTGATGCATAAAAAAAAAAGAATGTCAAACAAGTCTTTATGTACACATTGTGATCATGGTGAAGCTTACAGTTTCACAGCCATCCCTTGGAAATTTAAAAATGAATTTGCTTTTGCAAAAACAATTTGATCACCTTAGTGACTGCTTGCCCGACTGTGTGAGATGACTCCCGTGTTCAATTATCTTTGTGGGGTATCATCAACACAGTATTGTAAGCAATGAAATATGACATATCTAAAATTGAGGAGAACATATTGACTGATATTAGAAACCGATTGAACGATGTTAGAATTCTATCAGCAAGAAACTCTTCACATATATGGAACATGTGATCATTTTTTTTTGTAAGTAATAAATAGCAACTAAAAATAAAAGGATGGTTACGTTAATACCAAACATACAATTATTATATAGGTGCGATTCTCACCTGTTTCCCAGCCTTGCTCTGGAACAGCTCATAATCTTCCTGCCTTTTGAAGAACTTCATACGACCCTTGTCCAGCTAAAAATATGGCAGACAGAAAGATAGAGAGAGAGAGAGAGAGAGAGAAGGAATGATACTAATTACAATAATTCATATACTTAATCACATTTCAAAAGGCTCAACAATCCAAATGATCTAAAGCTAATGATGCCTAGCTTGAAACTGAAAAAACCTGGCTAACTTGTTGTTCAAGTGAAAGCTTTTATTTAAGTAGCTTGCCCATGCTCACTCCATCCCAACGAGAATACTGTACATCTTACACATGATGGCACTCACCTCTTTCTTCAGATGAAGGTTTTCTTTCAGTAGCTTGCCCATGCTCTCTCCATCCCAACGAGAATACTGTACATCTTACACATGATGGCACTCACCTCTTTCTTCAGATGAAGGTTTTCTTTCAGTAGCTTGCCCATGCTCTCTCCATCCCCAGTAGCAGATGCATCAGCAGCTTGTCTAGGCTGAGAGGCTAAGGCTTCAAACTGACTCATCACCATCTCTTTCTCCCTGGTAACCAGCTGCAGAGAGGATGTAAGACGCTCAACCTCTTCCTGTAGAGCCTGGGGGATGAGGAAGATGAGGACAGAAAAACGCTAAGTTAAACTCTTTACATATTTCTGTCTTTACTTCTCTTTTCCCATAGGATCACCATCACGCAAACACTTTGTTTCTCTTCTTTCTCATTACTCCCCTACCTCACTCTTTTTTTATTTTATTGAAAACACCTTCATCCTGGATTGCCTTTACAATCTCTCCATCCTCCAAACTGGAACCCTCAACACAAAGGTCATTGAAAGAGAAGGAAGTAGCTACTGTGGTTGTTCACATATAGTTCTCTTTCTCTCTCTCCCTCTCTCTCAATTCCTCTCCTTTGAATAAATGTGCACTTTTTCTTGTCTGTATCGGGTCATTATATGATTTAATTAATCATGCTTTTAAACCATTAACTAACTTATTTTGTTGTTCCTCTAGACTTTTCCCAGCAACCATCCAGCCTTCATAGGCCTTAGTTTAAATACATCAACATTTCATATGGTTAAAGGAAAAGTTCATCATGATAAAGAAAAAGAGGGTTTTAGGGAAAGCAGGAAAGTAAGCGGAACTAGTCAATAAGAAGCTGAGGAAGATCCGATAAAAGAATAAGATAGTTATGAATTTCTAATGTGCAGATCAGCAATTGATCCAGTGACCTGGGCAATAATAACGATGTTAGTGTTTGGATCAGTAAAACAGGTATAGTCAAGTGGGCATAGTCAAAGTGTTAAAAGTACTTGGTATTACCTCTATCTTTGATTTCTGGTCTGAGAAGCGTGCCAGGTTGGTGGCCATGCCCTCGATTCTCTGCTGTGCGTAGTCTATAGCCTGGAGCTGTTCACACGACTGGTTCTGAGCGTCGGCTAGGCTCTGCTGGAGCTGGTGACGATGCGACAGGGACTCCTCAAGCTGGTCTCTCAGCAGCCGGACCTGACTCTCAGAGCGCTGGATGGTCTTCTTGGAGCTTTGATCCTTCTCTTGGCTGTAACAGAGAATTCAAGAAGTCATGATAACAAGAAATATCAAATAATTGTGAACTGATGGACATCATCTGGTGAACATTCAAAGCATTTTTGTCACATTGTGTCAGCTCTTACCAAAGTAGATTATTCCAGCAATCTTTCTTTCTTTCTTTCTCAATAATGAATTTCAAACACATTATTTTATCATTTGATGTAAAAAGCCACCATGATCACAATTTCACACAAGATTTCACACAAGGATTCTTTACACTATAATATTCCAAACATGGACTATTGCAGTATAAGGATGCATTTCAAAAATATATTCCCAATTTATTATTTCAACAACAGCAACAAACATTTTGCACAATGCAGCAAATCCAATATCATTCTGTCTCTTCTCTGAAAATCCATTTTTATATTGGAAAGATGCTGTGATAAATCCTAGAAATGTTTATACAACATTTCCTCATGCTTACATTTGTTGTTGAAGTCTGGACACTTCTTCCCTCAGCTTCTCCTCATTCTCTAAGAACACAGTGAACATCTTTGCAAACAATGTCTTCAACTTCAAGATCTGATCAGGCAGTGGCTCAACTGTCTTCTTCTCTCCATCGGCATCATCAACCAGGGTTTGTCCTTCCCGATGGTCATCCTGAGTGCTTGGTCTGACCGCTTGGAAGGCACTTGAGGCAGACTGACCGATGGTGGTCAGCCTTGGATCACCATCTTCCTGGTGATTCTTTTGTGCTGGAGTGACCGTCTCAGTCTCACCAACGCTAGGTGCTTCTTTACCAGGGGTTCCTATGTGATCGACGGCTCTGAGCACAGAAACCACTAGAGATCCTGGTTTAGCGGAGGCTAGAGAAGACTTGGTGTGCTTGGAGCGATGGTTCGATCCACGACCTCGCTGTTCTGTGACAAAACCTCCTGATGAAGCTTCTTCAACCTATTATCAAGGAAAAATAAGATTTGATGTTTAACCCTGTAAAAAAGCTGGGGTAATGATATCATTGCAGGGCCCTCAGTGAGAACAGTATGAATACTGATGAGGCTACCCTGGGTGAACTAGACATATCATTATCATTATTATCATTATCATAGATTCACCTTTTCCAGACCCTTATGGTGATCAATATCAATATTTTTAAAAAAGTTTTTATGAAGTGTTATATTAAACTGATATGATGCAAAGGAAGAAACAAAATGCATGTGTGCCTTTGGAAGGTATTAAATCTCAATTATGGAGTTCCTTAGGCATGATTTTTCAGTTGTAGATCCCCCTGGTTCCTAATCTAGAATCTATCCTGCTTTCTTGGTAGAAGTCAGGTAAAATAAATAGTAATTCATTCCATCAAGAAATGCTTACCTTTTCAACAGCCTGATCTGTCATTTTGGCCACTGCGGAAGAGATGCCTTGACAGAGTTCAGCCAGCGCTGCAGAGGCATCATTGATCTCAGATCCTTGATTGAAGAGCATCCATTGAGCCTGTGCCTTGGTGTGGTCTAACTCACTCTGCAGAGACTCTACCTGCTCACTGTAAATTGGGGAATAGAGAACAAAAAGGTTACACATGTATCATAGGTTATTTCGTGGATAGAGATACAGTGTTTTCTATGAACTTTTATCAAGAATAACTAACTTCACAAACAAGCTGTGTGACTTTTCTTTTAATTTCGAATCTATCCCCACATCAGACCTGCCAACCTCTGGAGTTCATAAACTGTATTCTTTAATCCCAAAAGTTGTATTTTACTGACAAAAGATGTATTCTTAAAAATAAACACGGACTGTTACGCGGATCAATGCATCTTACAGTTCCTACATACAGGAAGAATTTTTTTAAAGGATCGTTTGTTGAATATGCATATTCATCACGATTGATGTGTTCGATGAACCAATGAACATCCCATGTGAGATGCTTGTAGGATACTTTATAGGACAGAATGGGCATTTGCCATTGAAAATGGTACACACACAAACAAAAAAAGATATTAAAAAAAAAATATTTTACTGAGAAAAATCGTACTGTCGTATTTGCTTCTAAAAATAGTACTAAATACGACTAAATCGTACTGGTTGGCAGGTCTGCCACATTTCTTAAGTTTAAATATGAATACAATATGAATACAAGATCGATCTCTACTCCCTGACTCAAAATGTAATCTGATATATTATATTGTGCCCTCTCATGCATATCTCCTTTCCAATGCACGTTTCTCTTTCCTCATCTTCTTCTCAACCCCACATGCAGCTCATCATTTTGTTTTATTTTCTCTTCCCCCGATATCTCACTTCTTTTTTGGAATTGTCTACTCTTTGTATTATGACCGTTTTCTTCTATCTTTGTCATGTAAAGTACTGTCTTATCTCGTTTTCTTTTTCATCAGAAAATCATTTCTTGATATCAAGAAATAGGAATAAATGTTAAAACGGCTTGCCATAAATATGCAGCAATACGCAAGCCAAATAATTGTTGAGCATGGTGTCAGATCACCCCCTTACCTTAGAGAAGACATAGACTCCTGGAGCTGTCTCCTGACAAGCTCTGCCTCAGAGAGGGAGGCCTTGCTCCTGGACAGCTCCATGCTGGTGATACGGAGCTCATTCTCCACCTCTGCTGCAGACTCCTCCAGGGCTGACCTCTCCTCTTCCAGGAACTGCTTGTTCTCCTGGAACTGTTTCACTAGAGTCTAGTGTAAGAGGGGGTTGAAAAGGACCAATTGTTTACATCCAGACACAAAATGAAGAGCTTGGCATACTTCATTTGGTTGTAATAATAATAATTCAGCATTTGTTATGCGTCATCGATCTAGTAAACTATTCTATTGTGGTGGCAATTCTTCACACTTAAAGGGCAATCCCTTGTAATAAGTTGATTTGTATAAAAGCAGGAAAATAACAGAAACAGAATGGCAAAAATTTGAAATGAATCGGACCAATAGTAAGGAAGTTATAAATTTTTGAAATATGAGATTACTAAGTCCATGGGAAGCTCAAATTGGTAGTTCGGTCAGTGGATTGTGACATACATGTACGACTTTGATAACTCTCCCATTTCCCCGTGTAGACAATTATCATTAATTTCTGTTTTTCTCATAATTTCCTTCTCCTTTGGGGCACTACTCATAATATATTATAGATAGCATAATCATACGTCCTCTAAAAAAAAAAACTCTCCTGAGCAATGAATATTTGAAAAGTTTAAATTTGTACTCGTTTTATATGTTGAAACAGATAGGAAAGTAGTCTATTAAACACCACATTGACATTACTGCTTCAGGCAATTTGAAGTGCCCATATAGTCATTACAACTTTCAAAAATTCATAACTTTCTTATTTAGTCAGATTTAATTGAAACTTTCATCAGTTTGCTTCTCTGACTTTTCTGCTTTCTTTTAGAGTAGTTCTCTATTTGGTTTGGATTTCCCTTTAAACCAAATTCTTTAATTTCAACCCTGGACCAAACACATTAACCTGTATGCAATACCTTATCGTAAACCTAACCCTAACCATAGAGAATTTATAGCAATCATCATCAGAGCATATGTCAGTGGCTCGCAGCAATCTTAAAATTCTCATTACATTCATGAAGCGTAGTAGTATACATTGTTTACATGAATATCTGCACATGCCAGGAAAATGTCATTGATGAAGATGATTGCAGTTTCCAAATAAATCATATGGAATCTGCATACTGGTAAATAATGATTTCTTCATGTTTGTTATCACAGAAACAGTGAATAGTACTGAAGTGCAACTAGTAACCAATAACAATATTACTTGTCTTGAAATATATACACTAAATAATTACAAGAGCACTGCTAATACCCATATTATTTATATGCTCCTCATTGTACTTTTTTAACATTTAGTATAAGGAGGCACGATAGCTCAGTCGGTAGAGCAGTGGTCCAGTAATCTGGTGCCCCAGGTTCGAAACAAAGGCGATGCACTAGTGCCCTTTGGTAAGGCATTAATCCTCAATACCAGGTCTTTCAGAGAGGACCTAAAGCTGTCGGTCCTCTGGTTGCTTACTAACAAGCATTTATGGTGTTTTTGTTTGTGGTCAGGTAAAATAACAACAACAATCCCCAAAACATTTTGACAATTGATGAGTAAAGCAAGATACCTTTATTTTTGACTTGACAAGTGTCAACTCTGCTACAGCATTTCAACATTTCCCTAAATAATTACAAGAACAGTGCTCATACAACAATATTTATATGCTCCTCATTCTTCTCATCATACTTTTCCAACATTTAGTAAACCATTTTGATAACTGATGAGTAAAACAAGATACCTTCAGTTTTGACTTGACGAGTATCAGCTCTGCTCCAGCGTTCCTGCAGGTCTCAAGTTCAAGCTCCATCTCTGAGATCCTGGTCCTGCGTTCCTCACTGGTCCTCTTGGTGTCCTGCAGCTCTGCTTCCACCGAGTAGAGTTTGGCCTTGCTGGAATTCAGATCGATACCAAGGATGAGCTTCTCAGTTGAAATGCTGTCGAGTGAATGAAATAGGAAGAAAACCTGTTACCTTGACGGTGAAGCTCTATCTAATTGAGGTGTCGTGGACAAGTGGATATGTCACCGGACTGTGGATCACAAGGTCGGCGGTTCAAGTCCCACCGTGGCACTAATGTCCTTTGGCAAGACATTGATCTACATTTGCCACTCTCCACCCAGGTGGTAAATGGGTAGAATGCAAAAGCTAAGTGTGGGCTTGTCAAAATGACGCCTGTCTGGATGATCCCCAGGGAGTGGAGCATGCATTGTGTGCGGGTAAGCCTGAATCTGGTGACCGGGGTAATAAAAGCGCTTTGAGAGGGCCTTCAGTCCTGAAAAGCGCTATATAAGAACTAGCTATTATTATAATTAAAGGGGAAATTAAAATCAAGGCAATACTTCTCTAAGCATATCTTATACATCATTTGTTAGTACCGGTAAGTAAGTAAATTCCTTGGGTAACTGTGACATGATCTTTGTAAAAGACTTTTATTCATTTTTTCTCAAAATTAATCCAACATTTATCTTCAGCATCTTTCTAACACAGATTCTTATACCGTAAATCTCTGTGTATAAGACGCACCCCCATTTTTTGGGCAACAGGCCTGGGCCCTGTTTCATAAAACTTGATATCAATAACAAGTTACAAGCTACTGTTAAAAGCTACTGAAACCATGGCTTGTGATTGGCTGAGAGCAAAGTTGTCATAGAAATTTATCATTTGTCATAGATAAAAGGTTTTATGAAACGGGCCCCAGGTCCGTGTTAAAAAACCCACGCAGTTGAAGGCACCGATTTGTGCTTGTGAACTTGTCACAAATAATAGTAACAGTGTTGTTTATAAAAAAAACTAAGATGACAGACAAATTTTCCTTCAAGTCAAGATAGAAATCAAGACATAAAGGTAGTGTTGTTCTAGTTTTCGAATGGTGAGTCTACACACCGATTACTGAGCTAGGAGGCATTGCCAGGTGGAGGGGCGTAAATCGAAACTTAGAATATTAAAAAATTTGTGTATAAGACGCACCCCCGACTTTCAAATTTTTTTTTTCCGGCAGCAAAACAAAGTTGTGTCTTATACGCAGAGATTTACGGTAATTCTTCTGTCACAAAGTCCATGTTCAAACAAGAAACAACTCACCAAAAATCAGAAATCAACTTTAACCTACCTCTGACATTGCTTATGAAGCTGATCGATGGTTTCTTGCAGGTTTGTCTTTGTTCGATCAAGCTCAGCTTGTATCGTCTTTTGCTGCTCTACCTGTACCAAGATGGCTGCCTCCTGATTCTGCTGCTCCAAGAAATGAGCTACCTCCCTCTCATCAAGTTGAGTACATTTGCTGGAGAGTTTTTGCAACTCCTTTTCTTTATTGGTAATATCTAAAATAAAGGAAAGGTATCAAATTATGAAATTTACTGTAAGCTACTGCATCTATGAAACAGGGGAGGGGCACGTTAACACACAACACATCCTTGAGTCATCTGCCTGGGTTGGGTTCAAACCCACAATCTTTGTTACAACAGGCAGATGCATTCCCGACTGAGCCCACTTGTAGTATAATAAAAACTTTCTCGCTGTGAAACACAGGCAAAATTAGTCTCTTGCACTCAATATTTTCTTGTTCTGTAGAACTTGGCTATCTACAATGTCCTTGATCTCAATTCCCTCTCTCTCTTTCTCTTAGTCTTTCTACTAAGAAGATCATGATTTATTACTTGTTAGTTTGCAAGCACGAACTGCTGTCAGCCCTAATGAAGAGCGTGAGCAATCCAAAATAGAGAGTGACACTCACATAGGGCACATATTTTACTTTCTTGATGTTATGTGTCCAATGAGAGTCTATGCTTGCACATAAGAAATTGATATTTGCAAATGAACACATTATCCAATGAGTTGCATCCCCCCCCCCCAAGACCATTTCATGGTATACACCATTATCAATGCTATCCTAATGCTAACCAGCTTCTTTTGCTTCCAGTGTTTCCTGCAGATCTCTCATTCCAGCTGTCGCTTCTGCCAAGTCGTTCTCCATCGCGCATCTCCTCTCCTCCGCCTCCTCCTTCATCTTCTTCATCTCTTCCATCTTCTCTTCTTTCTCTCGCATTCTCCTCTCTCCATCCTTCATCTGCTGCCTCCAAGATTCCTTCTCTTCCTCCAGACTGGCCTTGCCCTCTTCCAATGTCTTCATCTACGTGTAGGAAGGGAGGGAAAAATGGATGATGCATCATGTAATTGTACATAGAGAAATCATTTGGAGTGTATTTAACATCTGGGCCCCATCTTACAAAGAGTTGATATTAATCGCATCTAACTTGTGATTGATATCAATCGCAACTATGTACATACAAGATAGGAGTTTGAAAACTTGAGATTGACTGGGGGACTTGCAATAGATCCAAATATATCTGTATAACATTGATGGATCCAAGATGAAATAGTCTTTGAAAAGAGACTCGTGAAGTTGAAGCAGAGCATTTTGCAGAAAGCATAATTAGGGAAGAATTGAGGTATTAATGGGATTAACTGACTATCTCTTGCTATATAATAATCCATCTCTTGACCTTCACTTGAAAATAGGACATTCAGCCTAATGGTTTGGAGTTTTGGACCAACAGATGATAAGCACATTTCGAGTCCTTTATTGAGGTGCATGCTGGGGAAGTGGGTCCTTCTCATGACTAATTACTAGACGACCATGCATGTTACGGGTTCAAAACCCTGGGCTAGTAATTGCCCCCTCACAAGGTATTGGTCACATTATGATATTTCTTACCTGTGATGTGACTGCACTATGATGCTGCAGTGTCATCTGGAATAGCGATTCCACATCTCTGAAAGTGTTCTGCGCAACTTCAAATTGATTCTGAAATTGCATTAAAAATATGGGGGAAAATGTCACAACTTTAATAAAAACCATTCAGAGAACAAACAGCATTCCATGTCTATGATTTATTTAAAGGTAGAGACCAGTTTTGTAAATGCCCCCCTCTCAAAAAATGAAATGAAAGCTCTTATTACCAATCATGTGAAAGAATATGTTTTGACTAATACGTGATGATACAAATTTTGCACGGGAAACCGCCTAATAATTGATATATTTGGTAAATTCTCATATCGATCCGGCCTGGATAGATATCACGAATGAACTTCAACATTAAACATTTGGGCATATATTTCTGTTTTTTTGCAAATTTAGGTTGATATTGCCATTTTAACCTCTAAAGGCAATTTTTAAACAATATTGAATGGATATTTAGCTACTGGATATTTAGCCCCCAAAACCCTTGAACCGCAATTTTACCACTAACGGACTATATCTTAATGCATGCTGTGACAATGCAGATGTATACAAATCAATGTCAAACCTGTACTTGACCGACTCTTTCTATGGATATCCTGTACCTTAATGAATGCTTTGAGCTGTGTCTTGAATTGACTCACTCTCTTCTTAAAGCGGTACTCCACTATTTGTAGCTACTCGGGCCCTCTATATTGTAAACAATGCCTAAGCGGTATCCGCTGTTCCCCCATGATCCCTTTTTTCTTATTTTAATTGAGAGCTGATTTGATGAGATAACCACCTGTCCGTGATTACGCAGGTAGGTCTAATCCCTCCTTGCAAAACTAGTGCAGATAGTCTTTAAAGTATATAAATGAAGATTGATAGAAATTGATTACAAACCTGAACTTGAATGGCTCTATCCACCGTATCCTGTAGCTCAATGAATGCATCGAGCTGTGTCTCAAGCTCACACACTCTCTTCTGACTCCTTGTATAATGCCTCTCATAATCTTCCTTCTTGTATTCAGCCTCCAACTCAGAAATCTGTTTGACAAAGAAGGAATTGATTATTATTGAATTAAGTTACTCTATGATCCCCGTAATTGAATTCTTTGTCAGTTTTGTTATACCCTGAAATGCAACTGGACATAGAATTTAAACAGGTTTTGGTCATTCATAATTCAATACTCAAAAGAACCCCTATGTTTAGAACCACTACTCTCAACAAAACCATATAAACATTATCTGATCACTATGAATAGGTTCACGTTGTACATGTGCAAGTCAAATAAGCAAGAAGTGATATGACTGTGCACGCGTGTTGCGGGTTTTTCATATTAGCGCTTTATTTTCATACAGAGGAAATCCATTCTTATCGTTATTATTCAAATAATTACAGAGAGTGAGTATTAAAGTGGAAGATGTAAAGAAGACCGAACATAATGGAAAAAAATGGTAGAGACCAAGTAAAAAAAATGAGTAAGAGGGACACAGTTAGAGGGAAAGGGAAAGGGAAAGAGAGAGAGAGAGAGAGAGAGAGAGAGAGAGGGAGAGAGGAGGGAGGCTGAAAGAATGATGTGAGGCAGAAATAGAATACATGATAACGTACATGTACATGTACATCAAATACAATGTATCTGTGTAGAGGTCAGGTGTTGTGGTCTCGTGAATAAGTCACCCATCTGTAGATCACAAGGTACGGGGTTCACATCCCTGCCCGGCACTAATGTCCCTAGGCAAGACGTTAATCTACATTTGCCACTCTCCACTCAGGTGTTTAATGGGTACCCGGTAGGATGCGAATGTTAATTTACTATGCTCAGCATTGTTATCGTCTGTAATGTTCCACAGAGAGTGGAGAGTGTGCATATATTGAGTGCGGGCAAGCCTGAATCCGATGAATGGGATTATAATATATCTGTAAAGCGCTTAGAGACATCTTTGATGTATTAAGTGCTAAATGAACACAGACTATTATTATTATTGACCATCATACCTGTTGTTGATGTTGCCTGTAAGATCTACAGAGGTCATCTTGCAGGTCAGCTATCTGCTGTTTATATTCCTTCTTCATTTTCTCATTATCATCCTTGAGACTGGATAGCATCTGAGTTTTCTACAACGAGGGAGGAGGAGGAGTAGGAAAATGATTTGAAATGGCAAGAATAAAATCAACAGTTACATTTACATGTGAAGTGAAACCTGTCTATCAAAACCACCAAAGGGAGACAAAAAAAGTGGTCTTTATGAACAGGTTCCTTTAGACTTTAGAACATGTTTTTATGACAAACTAGCTTTGAAGGGAAACTTGGGTCTTTGTAGACAGGTGGTTGCTAAAGCAGGTTTGACTGTATATTGCCCACATATCCATGGGATGCTCAATGTGCCTGTTACCCTGGCTTTTAGCCCTGCTGCCCTCTAAGGTGATAAAGAAAATAAATAGAGAACCTGAAAAGATAACTTTTGTTTTGTTTTAATATTGCTGATCATAACACATTTTAATTGTTTCTAGCACAAAGATGTTAAAAGTATTATGAATCATTTTATCATTTTGAAATCAACATAATATCAAACAACAATTCCATTTGTTTTTTAAGTTGTTGTGTAGGGTGGGGATACAAAAATCATCAAATTCATAGTCCAACAGACATAATGACAAAAAGCAAGTTTGCAAATATCCAATTCATTGACTGATGATTGCATTCTCAGTTTTTTAAAGCCTGTCTGTACTAGTTTGGCCAGGGGGGATTGGACCTCCCTGCAAGGTCACTGACAGGTGATTATCTCAACAAATCAGCTCTCCATTAATATAAGAAAAATAGGATCATTGGGGACCAACAGGCACTGATTATGCATTGTTCGCTATATAGAGGGCGCAAGTAGCTATAATTAGTGCAGTGGGGCTTTAAAAGAACATCATGGAAGTCTTACCTCTCCGAGAGCTGCCTCCATCTGACCTATCTGCATCATCTGTTCTCCCACCTGACACATCAAATCATCTATCTCCTTATCAGCTGATGCCTGCAAGTCAAAGTGCAAACATCCATGTTATTATAAGTGTTACGACATGCGATATCCTCTAAGCTATGGGATATAGATAGATAGATAGATAGATAGATATGTAGTCATCAATTTTGTTTCATCCCATTCTTAAAGGGATTGGGTAACTTTGTCTCAGATTCTGAAACAAAATCCTGGATTTAGTTCATGCTGCAATGATAATTATAAACCTTTAGGTCAGTCAGGAACCCCATGACATTTACAAGCTGATCGCCTGTCTGATTATCAAGATATTTATAATTGGAAATCAAAACCAGTCACCAATAGATTTTTACTTTTTTAAAGGCACTTCTTGATCATTTTGAAGTGCAATTTTTTTTAGGGTTTCCATATTACACCATATCACTGACACTGGTAACACGTAGGGCCGTACATCTCAGATTTAACATTTTTAAACGATGCCTTTAAGAAGGAAAAGACTTACCCTGCCCATTCTTTTCATCTGTCTCATGCTATCTTCATTCATCACCACCTGCTCTTCCTTCTCCTGCACCTGTCTCCTAGCAACGATCAGCCTCTCATCCGCTTCAGCCTTCTGAGAGCGCAGCATCTGTATCTCGGTCCTCATGAGCTGATTGCTGATGGCTGCCGTCTGGACGTGGCTCACCAGCTTGGCAGGGTCAACAGAATTGGGACTCCTACTGAACCTAAGTTAGAAAAATAAGACCATAGGTGAAAAGATGATTGGTACTACAAAGTCAGAGAATCTTGTTGAAAAGACCCATACTAAAGCTTTTTGATTTGCACTCATCAAAGTAAACTGCAAGAATGAAACAGAAAGCTGAAATCAAACAATATAAAGGAAAACTAAAAGGAACAAGGCGCGAATATAACAAGCTCTGATTGGCCAAGGTAAAGGTGAAGACTATATGTGCGATTCAGGTATTGTCAGCTCAAAAACTTGATAAGGTTTACACATATATATCTATACAAGAACAGGTCGTAAATTCATATACAAATAAATAATACATAGGTGTGAGTGCGTTATGGCGATGCAGCGCTATTTGGGTATTCACAATGGCATATAATACACTAGGCTACGCCTCGTGAATTTTATAGCACCATAGTGAATACCCTCATGTGCTGCATCGAACATAACGCACTCACACCTGTGTATTATTTGTATACTCATATCATCATTTATAGCCTAACCAAACTTCTTGAAATCATTAATAGTCTTACAAAACTCCCTGAAAATATACATACATTTATTTTAACACTTTTAAACATACTGCTTCTGAACATGTTCAATCACCCACCTAAGACTCGGCACAACTGGAGGTGAAGTGAGTGTCTGGGTGCTGCAGACAAATACAGGAGTCATTGCAGTGTTATTATCAGTATACTGATGTGGTGTTGTTCCACAGTTCATGTGAGTCATGCTGATTGGAGTACTACCCACTTCTCTGTCTGAAGTGACTTTTGGTGAGGTTCCAACAGCTTTCTCTGTCCTGGAGGGAAGCGGTGACATCCCAACTCCCGTATCCATCAGGTGTATAGCTGGTATCTCTGTGCCAGAGTCCTGCACCTTGGCTGCTGGGGAAGTCCCCATAGCGATGCTCTGCATCTTGATAGGTGTCATCCAGGAAGAGGTGTCCTGGACACCAACTGGGGATGTGGCGACTCCAGTGGCACGCTGCTTCACCGGGGTCCCCACCATTGCATCACAGACCTCGGGCTGTCTTGCATCCGATCCGCAGTCCATCATCTCAATGCCCATGTCCGTGGATGAGTCTGTGACTTTGGTTGGTGAGGTATTTGTTTGAGCATTGCTTGGTTTGATGGGAGTCATGGAGACACCTACAGAAGCTACCTTCAAAGGTGAACCAATTATGGCATCCTGCAGTTGGACAACTTCAGTCTCTGTGCCACTCTCCTGCATAGAAACAGCAATGGTTTCTGTGGATATGTCTGAGATCTTCACAGGGGTCATAGAGGTATCTGTATTAGCAACCTTCACTGGTGTCACACTGGTCGATGTTTCTATGAGCCTCGCAGGTGTCACGCCAGTCTGGGTGTCTTTGACTTGATGAGAAAAAGCATTTCGTGGCACATCATTTATGCTAGGAGTTGTGCACACTGCAGTATCTTGCATGACAGGAGAATCAGTTCTTGCCATGGTATTCCTTGAGTCATACTGACTGTGAACAAACCTAAGGAACTCATCTTCATATCTACCTTGGCTCTCACAAGAGGCGTGGCGCAAGCCGACTCCTGCTCCACGATTTGCCACCTCTCTCCTGGGCGGCAGGAGCATGTAGCCTGGTGACGACGACCCTAACAGAGTTCCTCCAGCGCTCAAGGAAGCAAAGGTATCAAGTAGAAGACGGGTACACGGACTGGTCCCTTGGGTACTCCCTCTAGATGGGGTTTTATCATCAAACGAAAGGCTTCCTACCAAACTATCATCAATATTATCATCAACGTAGACGTCGTTTCCATCATCAATAAAGGACCTTGATGATGAACAGTCTTGAAGACTCTCCTTGGAGGCATCCATAAAGGACCTTGATGGTGAACAGTCTTGAAGACTATCCTGGGACGCATCAAGAGACTGAGGACATTCCAGTGATGCATCAAGGCAAGAGTTCAGTTTTTCCTCATATTCCATCCTGACGATCTGGAGCTGAACAGAGAGGACAGCATCAACGTACGACTCTACGTCTTCATCTGTTGGCTCAGGTCTGGTGGGTGATTTCAGAGTTTGGATGTGGATGTCCGAAGTTGTCTCAGCATCATTTCTGATGGAAGGTATTTGTGCCTGTATACAGAACGGAGAAAAAAAATTGAAATGAAAGGAAAATTCAAATACTGTCAAAAAGTGATAAAATTAGAAGAATATGTCGCACAGATCAAGCTGTGATCAGGTCAACTAAAGAACCAGCGCATGTGGTTTTCCATAATTCCAATTCATAATTAGCTGATTATCAAAATTGGGGCCTGAATCCTAATATTACCAATTAACAAAGATCATTCAGTTATTTCTAAACCTGTTAGAAAAGAAGACCAATTATAAGGAGATTATGACAATGTCATCAACACATTCTTCTTGTAGGATTTTATCTTCAGCAGGTTATTGTCTTTCCCTCTACATGTATGTGAACTTTAAACTTTGACCTCCATACCTCTTGTTGAAGGGTCTGAACTGCATTACTGATGATTCCTTCCACGAAGGCTGACACAGCTACATCAAAAGAAGTCTCATCAGCGTACTGGCCATCACTGACATCTTGTACAGTTTCCACCGCAGAAGGATTTGTTAGCTGTGTGGAAGCACTTTTTCTTCTCAACATCTTTGGCTGTAACAGAAAGAAAAGAACCTTTGGTCGTTATTTTTTCTCTCTCTTTGAGGTACTGGACAAAAATTTATTCCAAGTAAATCAAGGTCTTGCATATATACTCACTTCATTCTTTACATATTTTATATTCTTCTACATATAGGAGACAATGGTGTATTGACCGTCAGATTAATCTCAGAGGAGTTTTAACGATACCCTCTCCTTAGGTGATCAATACCACCTGAACAACTAGATATTACCTTGAGATGATTACAATAAATACCATGATACATAGCATTGTCACACACTCAACTCTTGTTTCACAGGGTTATTATACATAAATGTCCAATAATAAATCAATGTTGATAAGACAAGACTCAGCCATTGGTGTCAAGTAAATTCAGCTGTGGCTCTAGATGGGACAGAGTTGGTCTTTCGATTGCCTGCTAAACGAGTGATATGGTAATATTGACACTTGGGGAAGTTGAAAACATGAGAAAGGAACAATTGCTCTTTACAGCCCCACTGCACTTCTTATAGCTACTTGTGCCCTTTATATAGCAAGCAATGCCTTATTGGTGCCTGTTGGTTCCCTATGATCCCCTTTTATATGTTAATTGAGAGCTGATTTGATGAGATAACCACCTGTCATTGACCTTGCAGGAAAGTCTATTCTCCCCTGGCCAAACTAGTGCAGACGGGCATTAAATAACAAGCTCTGACAACGTCCACATTACCTTTGGAGAAATACCAGGGGTGAAAACTCCCTAAGAAGGATAGCAATAAGACCAAGGGTAGTTGACAAAAATCTGTAATTCTATTCTTTCAAACTGAAAAAAACCTAAACCGGTTGGGATGCTGTGAGGCCAGGGGGGTGTTTCACAAAGATCCTAAGTTGAACTTATCTCTAGGTTGGACTTAACAATTATGAAAAGTCGTTAGCATCTTTGAAAACATAAGACCAAGGGTAGTAGAACAATCTGTAATTCCATACTTTCAAACTGAAATAATGCTTTTAATTTCCTGAAC
>BEXV01001929.1:0-10943 GCA_003118195.1 Hemicentrotus pulcherrimus | reverse complement strand
AAGCAGGAGAAAAAAGAAAAGGAGAAGGTTCTAAATTGATCCTAGACGTATTTCATAAGCATACTTTTAAGTGCGTTTTCGTAATACAGTGTATTTTGTATTGACTGCATTTTTCAGTTTGTTTGAATATTGTATTATTCATCTGTTTGTAGATTTCGACTTCAGCTATTATACAGTTTCTGATCATCTAGCTATTTCAACAATGTCAACGCATATCCTGCTTGGATGAATGATGGATCTGACAAAAGATGAAACGCACTCTACATGGATTGACTACCAGCACATACTGACTGCTGCAGCAGGAATCCTCATCCTCATCTACATCTTGGTCCAAGGAAGGAATTCAGGGAATTCCCCAAAACAGGATGTCAAAAAGGTGAGCATGTATATTCTTCATAGGAGTTGAAATTGATGGATTGTCTCCTACCTGCAGAAATTTAATCAATATTAAAAAGAATGACACCTCATCCATTTCAGACACTGAAAATGTGACATACAAATAGACAGGTGTATATTGATAAGTTAAAATTTATGTCAAATTCTATTATTATAAGTCTGTATTTTCAACTTTATATTGTTTGCAGGTGTACCTCGAGTATTGGTCTGTGTAAGAGGCTTCAAAATGAGTAATGGAAGTAAAATACTGCTACCAGTAATGAGTATTTGTATCGATTGCCTAAATGTTTCTGTCATTGTAAAGAGTCTGACGTTTTTTAAAATAATTTTTAGATCAAGAATTAAATAAATTAATTGAAATGAATAGTTTTGTATCTTTTGTCAGAATTGTTAATTTTTGTCATGTAAACTATAAAGGGATTTCTTAATTCTCTCTTTGCGTCAATCTCCAGGCAGATGAAATCTCAAAACCCCACAGGCCAGAAAGCTATGTCAGTTGTCACCTGCCAGATTGCGTCAGATGCAAACCAAGAAAAGACAACCAACTTCTATGGAATGACAGACTTGGGAAGTTCTTGGAAAAGCAAACCCCAGAAAATAAACTTTTACTTCAAGATTTATGTGAAAGCTTTCGACATGATAGGCAAGGAGCACACATTGATAGCAAATCTGACAATAGAGACAAAACCCTTCAAAATCCAATGGTTTATTCATATCCCAAAGTTACATCAGGCCTTCCATGGTATGATATTGAAGCTGTAATTAGCGTAGCACACAGGAGTGACATTCAGACTTTAAAAGACAAGTTTGGAGTGATTAAAGAGGACTTTGAAAATGTTTACTCAAGATTTCTGGAAGGTGATACAACAGGGTGGTCACTGAATAATGTTCCTTCAGGATCATGGAATGTCTTCCACCTCTACAACCAAGGCAGGAGGATAGAGGAGAACTGCTTGCGGTGTGCAGACACGGTGGAAGTATTGGAGGGGTTAAAGACGTTCATGCAAAGAGTGACATTTGGGTACGCATGCTTCTCTGTCCTGCAGCCCGGCTCCCACATCACACCTCACTACGGACCATGTAATATCCGTCTTAGGTGTCATTTAGGTATATTCTTCTAAAACATGATTATTAATTTTAGTATTGCAATTTTTTCTTGTTTTTTCTTATTCCTAAGGTCTTGTTCAAATATGTTGTAAACCTTTTAAAAAAGTTGTTATGTTTCTTACCTGTTTTGTGTCAATTATCTTTTCTTTCTTAAGATTGAAAAAAATAATTGCTGAGCACTGCAAAATGAGATCACTTTTACATGGGAAGTGGGGGTTAAATAAAGGTCAAAACACGTATCCACTTAGAGTCTGCATGTTAGAAGGCACAGAAATGTGAACACAACACTTTATGTTGCTGC
Organism: Hemicentrotus pulcherrimus; assembly: GCA_003118195.1. Classification (NCBI taxonomy): domain Eukaryota; kingdom Metazoa; phylum Echinodermata; class Echinoidea; order Camarodonta; family Strongylocentrotidae; genus Hemicentrotus; species Hemicentrotus pulcherrimus. Next base: position 9,139 of record BEXV01001929.1, on the reverse strand, counting down.
AATGTTGATTTTTGTTCACAGTTTGCAGTGTTTTGTCTGCATGATGAAGCTTAAACCATCTCAATTGATCTTATAATTAGAAATTTCAGAATTTGTTTTCCTAAGGCAGTTTTTATAACACCTGGGGGGTGTTTCACAAAGATCCTAAGTTGAACTTAACTCTAAGTTGGACTTATAAATTATGGAAAGCCTTAGCATCTCTGAAAATATTTTGTAAAAGTTATTTTAAAAGGCATAAAATGTTGATTCAAATCATTCATATTTTCAATTATCATGGGAGATTTCCCGTTCTTGCTGTGGAATTTATGAAAAGTCTAAAATACTTGTTTTTTCACTTTTGAATGTATTTAAATTTAAGGTTACAAATGGCTCTCCATAATTTTTAAGTCACACTTAGAGTTAAGTTCAACTTGAGATCTTTGTGAAACACCCCCCTGCAGTCTATTGGGGAAAATGAGTACCGGTACGGTGAAACGGGTCACTCAAAGATTTTTACTTTTTTGAGGCACTTTATGAAGCACAATTTCTGTAGGTCTTCAATATTACACCATATCACAGACACTGATAACACATAGGGCCATGCATCTCAGATTTAACACTGTAATTGGGGATCCATGATCACAGCTCTGATTACATGATCATACTTTGGGGATCTGTCGTGAAATTTTAGGGGACTGTGTGTATACTCTACCCCACATCTGTTCAGTGTCAAGCCAATTACTTGAAGGTCCACATAATTTCAAACTTACTGCCTTTTGCCACCTGACCTGAAAGCTATTGCCAATGTTTATTAAAACTTTAGATTCAGAACCTACAAAAATATTCATTGTATTCAGAATTTTCTGATTCACTCTTGCGAAAATTGGATAGCCAAGTAATGCATGTTGGGATTAATAATTACCTTAGTTTCCATTGTATGCTAAATATATTAAACCATTTGTGTGTGTTTTTGTGCAGTTTGGTCACCAAATAAGTTGAAGTAACAATAAACAACTCTAAATTTAACACAATTTTCTTTTCTCTTCAGGAATTCAGATCCCTGATAACTGCTCATTAACAGTGGCTGGTGAATCCAAGCAGTGGACCGAGAAAGATTGCCTCCTGTTTGACGACTCCTTTGTTCATGAAGCAGTCAACTCAAATGAAGGATCAGCGAACTGTGATGAGGTCGGGTCAAGGGTTATTCTCATGATTGACCTTTGGCGTCCCGATCTCAGCGATTTGGAAAAGGAGGCTTTCAGAAGTGTTTTCTGCTGAAAATAGCTTCAAGTTTACCGTTGATGCCACTGAGACATTTAATGATGATGTTTAGCAAGTCATCGACTCTGAGACGGGGCGAGCTAGGTCACATCTTGGAAGTTTGGAAAGACTGCAGTTGGATCGTTTCCTGCTCCCACAAGCATGTGCTGTGCAAACCTCCGACGCATGCACTATAACCAGCTCATTCATACGTGACTTATGACCTCACTAGCACATTTGAAGCTCACTAGCTTATTTGAAGGACGGTTGTGGGGGGGGGGGACCATAATTCTGACAAAAATGCAGCCATGTTTCATATATTTGTTGTTATTTGTAATTACAGTCACACCCACTTTAGTGACCACCTGGCTACAAAGACCGCCTGTCTGCAAAGACCGCCTGTCTACAAAGACCGCCTGTCTACAACAAGCACATTTCTTGTTTCCCTTGAAAATGGGTTTCTCATTAAAACATGTACTAAAGGAACCCATCTACAAAGACCACTTTTGTGTTTCCCTTGTTTCCCTTGGGCAGTTGCTGGAGACAGGTTTGACTGTATTTGTAATTATTTGTAATTATTTGTAATTATTTGCCATGCAGTCAATGCTCATAGGAAGATTCTGCCTTTCCTTCCCTAATTATGTCATTTTGAACATAACCCCACCACCCTACATTACCTCTGTAACAGAAACCAGGGTCTCAAAAAAGTGGTCTCTTACAGAACTATATATGTATCACAGTATAAGAGGCAGATATCTTTTGACCCTCATGAGGTCATGACCCCTGAGGTCATGGTCTGGATACACCATTGCATGACCACAAAGTATCAGAATCTGAGAAGACCAGTTATAAATGAAATACGACTGATTATCAAGAATTGTTAGTAAACCAAATGTATTTATTTCAAACTGCAGACTACGGTATAAAAGAAGCAATGTATAATTGTTTGGTAAAAGCAAAAAATCCTTTGAAAGTTTAGCTTACAAGATAAAAGTAACATTGAAAATACCCAATGTACAGGTGTTAAAGCAATCTGGCTTGCCTCTAAATGTTTTGTTCTTGCTTTCTTCAAAGTACATGACTGTACAAGTTATTTCATACCTTATTCATATTGATGAGACTGACATGATGACATCATATCGACAACAGACCAAACAAAAGAATGCATTACCTCCAAATGGCCGAGAAAAATTCACTCTGGAATTGCTTTGGCGTTACATTCTAGTCTTCTGGTACTAGTGCATTTAACAATGCACAGAAAAACAATTACCGGTATTAATTTGTAAACATGATGAATTAGAGTTCTTAAAATAAAGTTGATGATAAATGTAGTACAGTACATACAAAATATAAATTTGCATAACATTTTGAATTATTATTTTATTTAATTTAATTTTATAAATATATTGGCACTAATAAATAATAATAATACAGATATTTATATAGCGCCGGTATCTGCTAGGCTCTGAGGCCCATGGCGCAATACATGTATTACCCTGGTTATAGCCAAGCTGCCAAAGTAACTAGCGCTCAAGCATATCAGGTACCCATTTACACCTGGGTGGAGAGTGGCAAATGTAGATTAACGTCTTGCCAAAGGACATTATTGCCATGGCGGGACTTGAACCCCGTACCTTGTGATCTGCAGTCAAGTGACCTATCCACTAGACCACAATGTGAGCATTTACCTTTAATCATCAGTTTGATCAGGCAGGTATATTTAAAACAAATTTCATGAAATATTTCAGTAATATTTATGAGCCTTGATGACATATTTGCTAGCTTCCACTATGGTGCTCAATTGAAGGGGAATACAAAAAACTGTCTTTTATAAAGACTACTCTATAACCTGTCTGTAACCTGGCTGTAAATATTAATAAATGAATGATACATGCCAATAAAAACTAAAACAACACAACATAAACTTTGCACCACACGGCACATTTTTCAAACTAATTGACGAGAAAAAAAGACATGTTTGTAAAGTGTCAAAATTACACGAAAATTTTTAAAGCATCTATTGCACTATAAATACCAAGGAAAATAAATACTGCTAGCAGGAATATATATAGAAGAAATGGTGAAAAGATAAATGTGACACAATATTATTCTGCAATTTGCAACTGGGAATTTTCTTACGGGAACACAAAATCTCTCTGTACATACTGAACATGTAAAAGATCACAGCAAAATTATAGGCAAGCTAGTTGCAAATGGCAAAAATTGTAGAGGAAATGAGAATGTTCACAGACGGTACAAGAAATATAAATTCATATGACAACCTAACAACACATGGATGAATAAAGTGCCCTTTCCTTTTTGCTATGGGAAATGTATTCATTAATAAATTCAAAAGCTCATTGTAATTCTATTACTTCCTCTATTTCAATAAGTTATGCCAATATAAATGATGTGACAAACTTAAAACACAGGATAAATCGAGTGTGCATTCTTGTTGCTGTAGTTATAATAGAGAGAATTGAAAGTGAATGTACAGTCAAACCTGCTTTGGTGAGCACCTTTCTACAAAGACCATATTATTTGTTTCCCTTGAAAATGGTTTCTCATTGAAACGGGTACTAATGGAACCTGTCTACAAAGACCAGCCTTTGGTGGCCGCTATAGACAGGTTTGACTGTACATGTATTAATAACTTTTAAAATAATGCCCGGTATGCCCCTGGGATTTTAGTAATTCCTCTAAGTCAATAAGTTACGACATAAAATATAAAATATTAGGTGAAGGCATATCATTTTTTTTTGCATGGAAATTTAAGAATTAGAGTTGTATTTTTTCTACCAGCTCTGCCTTTGGTATTTCTTACACAGTACTGAACAATGTTTGACATTTTGTCCCCTAAAATGTCATTTGAAGGCAAGATATGAAAGACATTCTAGAAATTGTTCATGACATGGATTTAACAAAAGATGTATATCGACCCCAAAGTTCAGTAATATTGCTGGGTATTCTCCTTGGTGAGATTACCAAAACATTCCCACTTTATACCCTTCCCCCTCCTCAACCTTGAATACCTACTCTTCCCAGCCAACAACCCTGCTCAATATAGTCTTTTTCTCCCATTTACATGTATCTCTTTATTTCGGCTACCCGGAAGGTGAAATTAAGTGCTTTCAGACTCTATATCTCATCAAATACAAGAACCTCAAGCCAGCCTCTCCTTCCAAGCCGACTTGTAGCCCTTCTAGCTGCTGTCTTCTGCAGCCCTTGAAGTCTTTGTGGGCCATTTTTGTGCGCAGAAGGTGAATTGTCTGAACAGGGCCCCATCTTACAAAGAGTTGATCTCAATCGCAACTTATTTGGGATTGATATCGATCTCAACTATATATGTACATAAGAGATAGGAGACTGCAAACTTGCGATTGATTTGGATTAATCTCAACTCTTGGTAAGACGGGGCCCTGATATGTCTTACAAAATGCCCTTGATCAATAGACAGTCTTTACTACTGCTCGTCTTAATCATAGCAAATACTGGGACTACCCCCATCCAACCCTTCCTAGTTCAGCCATTTCCTTGAATTGGAGGTAGGTTTAATATTTAAACTAAGATCATGTTAGCATTACATCTGTGTACACAATGGAAATGCCCTTCGTCAACGGGTTCACTGTACTACTGTTTGTCGCTTCAAATATGAACACTACCTCCTCTAGCATATCCCTTCCCAAGCTGACATACATGGGGGTGTTTCACAAAGATCCTCAGTTTAACTTATCTTTAAGTTGGACTTAAAAATTATGGAAAGCCGTTACGATCTTTGAAAATATGTTGTTATGTTGTAAAAAAATAGTTCAAAAGGCATTACATGTTGATTCAAATCCTTCATGTTTTCTATTATCATGGGAGATTTCATGTTTTTGATGTGGAATTTACTAAAAGTCTAAAATACTTGAATTTTTGGATTTGAATATATTTCATTATAAGGCTACAAATGTTTCTCCATAATATTTAATTCCAACTGTAAAGTTAAGTTTGACTTGGGATCTTTGTGAAACACCTGGTAAGTCATCTAAAATTATGTTGGATGAACTGTTTACAGACTGTAAATGTCCTTTATGGGTACAAAAGTTGAAGCACTGTTTGCCCCTTCTAGTGGCAGTACTACCCCTCCCTCACGCATCCTGACAAATGTCACCCTCTGTGTCTAGCTGACCTCTTCAGCCTCAAGCTTTGCCATCTCCTTGGAGAGCAGGTATGTCATCCGGAGCGCATCTTGTGATTCTTCAGAACCCACCTGCTCCAGTGCTATCTCAGCTGCTTGCCGGACATCCGATATCAGATCACTTCTCCTGTAAGGGAAAGTAGAAAACATTAGGTTTTAAAGCCCCACTGCACTATTTATAGCTACTTGCGCCCTCTATATAGCAAATAATGCCTTATTGGTGACCATTGGTACCCCATGGTCCCCTTTTTCTTATGTTAATTGAGGGCTTATTTGATGAAATATCCACCTGTCAGTGACCTTGCAGGGAGGTTTAATCCCACCTGGCTAAACTAGTGCAAATGGGCTTTAAAGAAAGTGTTACGAATCTACCCTAAAAGTTTAGAGACTCGTGACATAAAAATCAAACTCATGCTCTGTGAATTATAATGATAATAACATAGTGCACATATCCACCATGCAACAATTCTGTTAGAGAAAGAGAAAGAGAGAGAGAGAGAGAGAGAGAGAGTTTAAGGAACTTGTTTATAGTGTCACTGATGCCCCTACACATTTCACTAAAACATACGACACTCGTCAATCATGTGGCTATTGGGACACCTTCCATACTACCAAAAATATACACAAAACAATAGGCCAGGAATTAAAGTGCCAACATACTTGTGCATCTAAAGGAAAAGAAGTCTAAAAGAGAAACACAAATATTAATATTGATGCACAGTGGTACATCGATCATGATAAAGCGCTCTGATATAATGAGCAACCTGATATATCAAGGTAATTTTGCTGGTCCCAGTTATAAATATCCTATGTTTTAATCCTGGTAATATTCATGGTTCCAATGTCCTTGTTATATCAAGTTTCTACAGTACCAGTTTTCTTTCCTGCCACTACATCAATCAATGTTAAGTCAAAGTAATGAGGTACAGTCAAACCTGCTTTAGTTATCACCTGTCTATAAAGACCATATTTTTTGGTTTCTCTTAAAAATGGTTTCTCATTGAAGCACGTACTATAGGCACCTGAACATAAAGACCAACTGTCTATAAAGACCACTTTTCCTGTCTCCCTTGGGTGGTCTTTATAGCCAAGTTTCACTGTATTGACTATCTCTCAACCCACCCATCTTGGCCAGTAGTAGTACCCATCAAGATACCTTCCATAGAACGGTGGACCCTCATTATAAAGAGCTGCAATATAATGAGGTATCTGTTAATGTATAACAAGGTGATATTGCTGGTCCCAGCTCTTTATATCTTTTTTTTTTTTTACCCTGATACAAAAAGATTCCTGATAAAACAAGGTAATTTCTATGGTCCCAAGGACCTCATTAAAATAAGGTTCCACTAGCTGTACAAATAAACCTGAAAAAAGGAGGAGGGGCTAAATATAAAATTAACCATACAGTTAAACATGAATGTGCCGATATTTACAGGAAATGGAGTCTTAAGGTGTCGTGGTCGAGTGGATATTTCACCGGACTGTCAATCACAAGGTCCACGGTTCGAGTCCCGCCGCGGAACTAATGTCCTTTGGCAAGACATTGATCTACATTTGTCACACTCAACCCGGATGATGTAAATGGATACCTGGCAGGAGCTGATTCCTTAAAATGCTTGAGCGCCGTAATGGCAGCCATGCTAAAGCCAGGGTAATAATCGAGGGCGCCAGGAGTGTCAAGTCTGACAGACATGAGCGCTATACAAGAACCCACTGTTATTTATTATTATTAAACAGAAACTACATCATAATTTGTTGAGATAAGTTACTGACCATATTTCGACCAGCTTGGGTACAGCAGACTTGGCTTTGAGATGACCCAGGGATAAACTTGTCGCTTCTCTCACCAATCGATCTTCATCTGCCAGTTTAGATATCAGCTTAGTCATGACTCTTTTACTTCTCACTTCTGCAATCAAAAGTAGAGGTGGGGGAAGGGGGGGGGTAACACAAGGTGCGATTCTTAAAGTTGCTCAGTAATTTTGTTTAATAACATGTATTAGAGTAATGATATTTTGTTACCAGGGTGGCCTCATCAGCATTAGTGCTGTTCTTCCTGAGGGCTTTGCAATTATTATTACCCTATCAATTGCTGAGTACCAATTACACCTGGGTAAAAAGTGTTAAATGTGGATTAATGTCTTGCCGAAGGATGTTAGGGTGCGTTCAATTGACACTTTTTCACCCTAGAAACACATTTTTCAAAGACGTTTAGTTTAAAACACAGTTGCATTCAAGCGATTTCAATCCTTTTTACATCAGTGGTTGAAATAAACGTGTATTAAAACGCAAACATGAAACGCTGAAAAAGTCTTTTAACACTATTCTGCAGAATCACAGTCGCTAAAAAATCAATCAGCTTGAAATAAGTGATAATCATTGTTGATGGAAAATTTAATTCCATTATTTGGTCTAAGGCAAAAATTTATCATTTGTGCCACAGACAAGGATCAGGAGAACTTACAAACATTCTCTTTTGGTTTCACAATGGCAATAATAATGCCTGAATAAGAATATCATAACAAAAATACTTCCTCTATTTATCAGATTTATCACCTTCATCTTCTATCTCTTCTTTGGGGGACAGACTGAGGCACAAAATGAAGATTTTGATCACTTATTAAATTTCACCGCAAGCTCAGTTGAGTATTATTCAACTCTTCATAATCAAATAAACAGAGCATGCATGTACAGTATATGTAATACAAATAAGAATACAAAATACAGGTAATTCGTAAAGCCTGTCTGCACTAGTTTTGCCAGGGGGATTAGAGCTCCCTGCAAGGTCACTGACAGGTGGTTATCTCATCAAATCAGCTTTCAATTAACATAAGAAAAAGGGGATCATGGGGGACCAACAGGTACCGATTTGGCATTGTTTGCTAAATAGAGGGCGCAAGTAGCTATAAGTAGTGCAGTGGGGCTTTAAAAGCCAAGGCTTAATAAAACAGAGCACCCATTAAACGGAATGTCTTCCTACCTGTCTTGCCCAAAGCAATGGCGGCTACAGCTCTCATATTAGCATCCTTGTCATCAAGCAACGACATAAGAGATGCAATCACAGGTGCTGTACGGAACTGACCTGATACGGGGAAGGGTACAATGAATGATAGATCAGTAAAAACATCTGGCATTAAGTCTTAAATCTAAGAAAAAGAAAACACTAAAAATCTAAACACTTTACACTGTTTGTCTAAACATTTTTAAAACTTGTTTTGGTTGAAAATAAAGCAAGGCAAAACCATTATTTTTACAGACCGGTCAGAGATATAGATAGCACATGTAAAATTGAGTCCCACTTCGTGAATTTTAGAATATTAACTACCAAAGTGATGGTGGTGCTACATGAATGCCTTTTTTTGCTCTCTTGAAAAGAATATCATATAATGTACCTTCAGTGCAATAATGAAAACGGATAACATAAATGTCATGACCACGTATCCAGCATTCGTCTCGATAGGTTTCCAGTTTGTTTAAATGACCTTTCTCTGCCCATTAAGTCTAAGTTGGAGTTAAACATTATGGAGAGCCATTTGTAGCCTTAAAGATAAAGGTGAGTTCTAGTCATGCGATTGCATTGTGAAAGAAAAGGCTGTAATGGATCAGAAAAAGTTTATCATGTAGCATGTACATGTAAGTATTGGGGTCTACTGCAAGGTTCTGGAGTCATCAAAATCATAATAAATTTGGCCCAGTCTTGGTAAAGCAATAAGCACTGTA